>CAJNIZ010015947.1:59314-89721 GCA_905231905.1 Symbiodinium pilosum
TTGAGGGATGTTTAGGGTTTAGGGTGTAGGGTTGAGGAATGTTTAGGGTGTAGGATTTAGGGTTTAGGGTTTAGGGATGTCTAGGATTTAGGGTTTAACACTCATGTTTAGGTTTTAGGGTTTAGGGATGTTTAGGGTTTAGGGTTATACTAGGGTTATATTAGGGTTATATCAGGGTTATATCCGTGTTATACTAGGTTTATATAAGGGTTATCTTAGGGTTTATCTTAGGGTTATCTTAGGGTTATATTAGGGTTATATCGGGGTTATTTTGAGATAGTGGAAAATAAAATGGAAACTACCATTTAGGGTTCAGATAGTGTTCTTGGCAGACCATGGTAGCCCGCAACACACTTGCCATAGGCAAGTTGCACTGATTTTTACGGTGTGTCAGCCTAGCATCTCTGCAGAAGGAGTGTGGAAAGTTTTGCCCCAACGAGAGATTGGTTCTTGACGTCTGTCACGGCACTCCATCCCAAATCCCTGCCTCACAAGTTCAGTCTGCACCTGTAGGCACCTTCTCTGAATGGGAGCCTCTGCCCATGAAGAAGGCCTGCCAGTGTTTTCGCGCGCACGGCTTGGCATGATGATAAGGATTTTGCTTGGCATCAGCTTAGCGGAGGGTACTGATGTATTCAGAGCCATGCATATGAATGGTGTTCCCACCTTTGCAGCTGCCATGCATGTACGCAATTTTGAAGAAAATTCGCTCCAAAGATTGACTGTAGCTGTTGGATGTGGGGTGCGTTGTACTGGGACTATTCCTACAAATTTTGAGCCCGCCGCAGCGGAAGCGGTACAGCGTGAGCCAGAATTCTTGACCATTGCCACACTACATCGCAGCAAGCCAAAGCACCAACCTGCCTTGACCTAGGCCTCATGGTTTAAGGGTTTTGGGTTTAGGGATTTAGGATTTAGGGATTAGGGATTTAGGGTTTAGGGTTTAAGGATTTAGTGTTTAGGGATTTAGGGTTTAGGGGTTTAGGGGTTTAGGGTTCAGCATCTCCATTCTGACACTTGAACAATAACGGGACTTTGGTTCTTGTTGTAGTCCTACTGCCTGTAGCATACAACAGCGAAGATGTTACCAAATGTTTCCTTAGCCTTAGACATGCTGCTGAATTCTCAAACTTGGGGGGCCCTTCACAACCCTTGGGAACATGTAAAGATGCGAGAGGGATATGGGGGTTGGGGATTGTATTTTTCTTACAAGCCCTCAAAACTAAACCCTAATCCCAAAACCCTAAAGCCTAAAACCCCAAATACCCAAAAACCTTAAACCCTAAAACCAAAAACATCTGGCCCTAAACCCTAAACTCTCAAGCCCATATAAACTTACCATTACTGAAGATTCTCAAATTTCCTTAATCTCCGCATCTTAAATTTTCAAAATTAAAGATCCGCCCCCAACCCCTAAGTACTGGTAATAAACCCTAAAACCCTAAACCCTAAACCCTAAACCTAAAACCCTAAACCAGACTTTTTGTCAGGAAACCGAAGGCCTCTTCACCTGCTCGGTCACCCTGGGCGAGAACAGGCCAGGCTTGTCAGAACAGCCCGGTTCAAAGGGTTGCGGTGATAAGCTCACATACATATGAGCATATATGAGCTATAGTCTAAACTCCGTAAAGGGGTTATGTAAGGTTTAAGATCTTAACTCTGTAAAAGGGGGCTATATAGGGGATTACATAGGGGAGTAGGGGCCATTAAGGGGGATAGGAGTTTAGACTATAGCTCATATTATGTGAGTTTCCGACAATTAGGGGTCCTTCTTGAGAGTCTATATTTGATACCCCCCATTTACCAAAACTACCGCGCATGTACAGAGTTGACGGTTGCAAGTTTTCCGCCGCTGGGTTTCCCCAAAATCTCAGAATTCAGGGTTCCCTTTGTGTGGCACGGGTTCTTTGCATTACAGGATCTTGAATTTTGGAAAGATCCACTGGTATGGAAAGGAGACTGGAAATTGCAGAATTACATTGTCGTTTCCATTTTCCATTCAACTTAGCATTTTCCATTCAAATTAGCACTGGAACAGGAGTGAGCACAAGCTTGAATGGCCACTGGTCTTAAGTTTCCATATATCAAAACTTGCTAGCATATCATTACTCCAAACCCTATCCTACACTTCTATACCATGTTCTCGCCATTTTAGAACAAGTTGCACGTGGTCTTCGCCAATGCTGTAGGGATCTTCGTGACATCAGCAGTAACCGACATTTCAAGCTTAAGGCACCTGCGCAAATCAAGAGAACTGATTACGATCTTGCAGGATTCAGGACTGCAAATGACTGCTAGCGCATGTGATTCTCATAGCATGCTTTGATTCGCAGGTGGGAGCAGTTCCAGATCTGGCTGGATGGTGATTCCACGAAGTGCCTTGGATCTGGCTTCGGGCCTGACACATGTGAATTACATTCTGTTCTTCTCATCTCTCGTATGAGATTCGGACCAAAGTGCACTGGCAATGAAACGGACTGTGATAGTGTTCTCTGTGTGCTTGTCATTTGTCTTGTGATCCAAAGCAGTGCAGCACGCTGGTACCATCTGGTACCTGAGCCCCTTATAACATCACGACAAGGTTCAGTCAGTGGCCTTGCTCTCTATGCGACACATTTTGGACGGCTCACGACTGAAGCTTAACTAAGTCTGAGGGCCCTGCAATCAAATCGCTATGCACTATGCACCACCAGCAACCAGCCTAGGCTGTATACTCTGCATCTAGCAGGATGCTTGTAGCTCCTGTTGCCCGCAAATTATGCGCTTTGCGGCCCCCATGGCACGCCATTCGTACACCCAAACTTTGTGTGGAGTGCTGTTTGCCACTCATTCCACTGAAGCCAGGTGCTTGTATCCGGAGCAGCACAAGGCCCATTCAGACTTGATTGAGGGTAGTACTCAATGAAGAGTGGTTGGCGTCGTCATGGTGTTGGTGGTGGCCGCGGTGGTAGCGGGAGCTATCAGCATAGACGCCACCAGCAGCGCAGGGATTTGCGTTCATGGGAGGCTTGGGATTGGTGCGGTTTGGTGACAGGCATTTTGGGCTGGTGTTGGCATTTTGGATCGCACCATTCAGGGAAACAGCCACCACAAAACCTCTTTATTGTAGTTTCCATTTTCTTTTCCATTATCCCCACATAACCCCTATATACCCCCAGATCACCCCCGATTGCCAAGTCCAGCTCAAAACCAACAGCCCATCAGTCCGACAGCCTTTCGGCACCTTCACACACCCCTTGACCGTCTTAATCCAAAACACCTCAACCATCTCCACAATTTGCGTTCTTTCTACCCACGCCCAAGCTTATTTGAAGGGTGAAAGGGGGCCTGCTACTCAGCATACAGGAAGCAACTAAGAATTCCAGAAGTACCTGTATACCCAGAGCAAAAGCTTCAAAACTTTACATAGCATCTCCAGCGCCGCACGCCCAAACCCTTCCAGGAATGGCTCAGTCCTTGAATGCCAAACGCACCTGTTCACCATAAACTGTACTAAGCTGAAGAGGATTTTCGGGTATTTCCAAAGCAAAGTAGTCAAGCCACGACAGACCCTGCAGGCGCCATCCAAGTCGGCGGTCTTTGGTCCGGATTTCGATTCTGGAGGCCCTTGCGTAGTCTTCATGCCTGTCCTTTAGCAGAAGTGACTCATAGCAATCACAAGAGCACTGGGCAGTATCAGCTGTATCAAGCAGTCAGGCACAGCCGCCACCATCACAAACTGCAGCAGCAGCAGCGCTTTTGTTGTTGTCAGCAACAAGAAGAAGGCAATGAGAAGAAACGTAGTACCACTAAAACAACCGATCCACCAAGACTGCTGCTGCCGCTGCAACTACTGCTCTTCCTGCTGCAGCTACTACTGCCGCAGAAACTATTGCTGCTATTATTGCTATCATTGCAACACCTTTTATCATTCCTACTCCTCCTGCTACTGCCACTTCTCCTGCTGCTGCTGCTGCTGCTGCTGCTGCTACTGCAACTACTACGACTACTACTACTACTACTACTACTGCTGCTGCTGCTGCTGCTGCTGCCACTACTACTCCTCAGAAGAAGTCGCATCATGATTAGTATTCTTACGAGTAGTGGCTAGTAGGAGGAGGAGCAGCACCAGTTGCGTTTCCATAATGATCTCAAGCTTCAAGGTTACCATGGCATTCCGTTGCCTTGTTTGTCATTCGTAGTCCCATTGCCTCGTCACTTGGAGCTTGGAGGAGGAGGTGGTGGTAGTGGTTTAAGCAGTGACGCCGCTGCTAGTGCTCCTCGTATTGCTGCTGCTGCTGCTGCTGCTGCTGCTGCTGTTCTCGTTCATTTCCTTCCGACCGCTCCTATACTCATCATGGTCATGACCATATCGATGGTCATTATCGTCTCTCTTCACCGTTCTAGTGTAGCTATTCCATGTACATAACGCTTTTTTCTTGAATTTCATTCCGCCCGCATGGCCCCTCCCCCAAAGTTTCAGGCAACTGCTGGCTTCTGGATGGCCGACCTCAGGCGGAGCTGCGCCTGAGGCCCAAGGCCAGGAGCAGTCACAGAGGCAATATGGCTATTAGATCCCTCATTAAACTAACTCTTGTCAACCCTGGCTCGCTTTCCTGCCGTATATTCAACTTTCGACGGACATGTCGATATTTGCACACATGCGGCTTCTGTCCAAAATCATTGGACCAGTCTTGCCACCGCCTCCCCACGCATGCATCCGGAAGTGCCTATTGTTGGTTTTCAGCGCATGGGTTAGAAACTCAACAGCCTCACTTCCAGATCCAAAAGCTGAGGAACCCGCAAACCTCAAACCATCAAAACCTCAAGCTCTAAATGGGGTTTAGGGCTTAAGGGTTTAGGGTTTAGGGTTGTGGGTTTAGGGTTTAAGGGTTTGTTTAGGGTTTAAGGGCTGAGGGTTTAGGGTCTATGTTACCTGAGCTAGTTAGCATGCTAGTATCAACAACGGCACGCACTGTTGCAATATTGGTTTTCGCCATAGCCACAGGACGAAGAAGAGCCATTACGACAACAATGATGTGGGTATTGATATGGAGAATGGTTATAGACACATTCCAAGTATGGCATATTGACATCAGTAGACCACTATTCACAACAGTCATGTGGTATTCGCAACAGTCAGCGTGATGCTTCTACTGACCTTGATGTGTGTACGGACACGGGTACTGACACTTGCAGATGTCGATCGTTATCGGCCTTAAAAGAAGAACCGCAGATCTCAGCACGAAGAAGATTTACAGTAGCCATGGGGAGTTAGATCAATGATAAACACAATCAGCAGGGGCCCGCGGGATCGGCCCCTGGAGCTGTGGAGGAGGCAGGTTAGCCCTGGCTTGGTACAGGAAAGCCTTGTAAGAGTTCCTCAGTTTCAGTAGTAGATGTGTAGGTTTCAGGGCGCTGTGCTGTGTAGTAGACGTGTTGGTTTCATGGGCACTGTACTGAGGGCATGGAAGCCTGGTGTAGGAGTTGTGATTTGAAGGCTCCTTGTGGCAGAGACTGTAGGTGGCTGAGGCTGCATGGGCTTTGCCCAAGTATGGTAGTTCCCTAAGTCAGGAAGTTATGCTCAGCTAGCAGCAGCATTTCGGATTTGTATTATGGATAACCCAGCCATTTAACACGCAGTTCAAGAAGAGGGCATGCCATTTTGGACTTACGAAGTTTGGAAGCCGGAAGGCCACGGGGCGCGGTCTCGCTGGCTCCTCCTGGAAAGTGCGGCTGTCAATCAACGGGTCTGGAGCCCGGATGAGAGAGGAGCGGAGGAAAGAAATACGACGTAGCTGAAGCCCAATTTTGGTTTCTGATTTTTGGGGGTTTGGGGCCCAGGTTGCGGAGGACATGTGGTGCTGGGGTACTTCATGGGGTACAGATAGAACATAGACTTCGTCAGCGGGATGGAGTTGAGGGAGCTCGCCGCGAGTAGGAGCTTGTGCAGCCTGCAAGCAACCGGCACTATCATCAACAGGTTCCCCAATCACTTCAATCTGAAGCTCCAAGAAGAGCCTCAACACCAACTGAACCAGCATAAGTTTCGTAAGCCTGAAGCCCGGGCACCCAGAGAGAGACCTGGCGCTGAGGAAGTGGCGGTTGGTGGACCTGCGCTCAGTGGTAAACAACTGACTTGCTAATGCCAATATGGGGGTCTCTCAGAATCATGCGTCACTTGTGCGGCTTCTCAGGAAAAGAATAACACTATAGGGTGCCTGTCTGGGAGCCTTCATACATGGACCGGTCTTCGTGTTGGGTCCTCGTCCGTTGGAACTCCAGATCTCCGATACAGGGCATTGGGCTTAGACTCGCATCACTCTTGGAATCCTTCTGCGCCGGCCGTTTCTGAATTTTCATGCTGATTTACTGCCTTCCAGCATGGCCATTTTGAGTTCAACCTCTGTCGGAAACCTTAGGCACCACTGCTTATTCTGATAGTTGCTGGGAATCTACCAAGCTCAACTCCAACCCCAACCCCTAACCTAAAAGCATAGCCTCAAACAACAAATCCTAAACCCTTTGACGACGTAGGCCCTGATCCGCTCCTCGCTGAGGATTGGGAGCGGTTAGACGAGCCCTTGGTGGCGGCAGCGCCTCAGCAATTTTTTTCTTATAGAGATTGGGCATCGAACAAGGCTTTTCTGGGTTCATGTGGGAGTAGTATACGGGGTTCTTTTACACAAAGCTACCATGACAATCCCTCCAAGCGCGCAGTAGTCTTGGTAGGGCCTCTTTCAGCTTCGTGTTGGACTGCAGAAGAGCAGTACATAGGGGTTGTACGCGGAATCTGCCGGAATTGTGTAGGAGTGCCGGTAGGGATGGATCGCAAAGAGGTCCCCTGGAACGTATAGATGGGCCAGGAGTCAGATGGTGTCATAGATACGGATCTTTAAGGAATTCTCTCTAGGATTTAGGGATGTGTTTTCTGACCATCTGCCGAAAGGACCGCGGTCCACTTGATTCCTTGAGGTGTCTGCAATGTTTAGCTGTTACCCAAAAGCGCAAGAAAGAGGATGGGCTTCGCTTGGAGTGTCCCAGACGCAGACGGGGCTGGGCTGCTGTTCAAGAAAGTTACCAGGGTTTGGATACATGATAAATGATAGGTTTTCCTTATCATGCTAATTCAATTCCAGCGGCTTGGGAGCTGCTGCCAAGGAAGACCTGAAGAAGGGCGCCTATTTCATCACCGCGGACTTCAACGGCTGGGGCATTGACCCTCAGCTGAAATGTGTCAGGCTTTTGCGTGATGCAAGGAGTTTGCGGATCTGGGAGTGAAGAGGAGTTGGGCTTCAAAGGTGGATGAACCTTGTTGTTTGTCAACTTGCATCAGGCCCTTGCAGAGAGTCAGCAGGCCCCCGTTGTTGCCTTATGGTCGGCATCTTCTGTGCGTGGATCAAAGACACCTTGTTGTTTGGATATGCCTTGTGACATTATACAAAATCGACGGCGGAGATCCCCGTGTTTAGGGAGCTCGCAAGGTGTAAAAGATAACTTTGCAAATTTGTTCAAGCCTTATTCACACGCCTTTCTTTGTGTTTGCCCTGGCCGATCCCCCCTAAACAAAACATGAATGCATCAGGGTAAGCCCATTGCCCGAGCGACGAAGGAGCCCATGGAACAGCAAGCTGATGGCAGCTGGGCTCTGGAGGTTCATCTCATCCGCCCAGGCGGCAGGGAGCGCGAAGCAGAAGGGCGAAGGGTTTTTTGGAGTGTCGTATCGAAAGGAAACAAGAAGGGACAGTATGTCAGAGTTCCGGATGGTCTCAACAGACCCTGCATGATTTGGTGTTTTTGGCAATGGCACTCAATCTGCTGTGTTGTGGAGGGGTATCCAGGCAAGAAACACGCAAGGAGGCCGTCCCGTGCATAGATGCCATGGTGCATCGAGGCAGCGGCTCGAGTCTTTTGACATGCAATGCCATGGCAAGGGCGTGCAAGACATCTCACTTGTTGCGCAGTTTCGTGGTCCTGGTCTCATGCCTTGCTGGCTCCTTGCTCTCTTGGGGCCTGGGAGCGTGCGCGCCGCAGTGGTGGCGCAAGGGTTCCCCGCGGCTGCTGTTGGGGAGCGTTGCAGAGGCGGAGCTTTTATCGCATCTGGCAGTGCTGCTCCAACCTCAGGAGCCAATCAGGGAGCTTTTTCGGAGCTTTCCCATCAAGCCGGACAAGGATTGGGGAACGCCCTGGCTCAGCCCGGACTTGGCTGTCTATGGCGCCTTGAGGGAAAAGGAAGCAGCCTTGTTTGTGGAGTATGACGGGTACTACCAACACTTGGACAAGCTGGGTCTCAAGCGAGACCAGCGAAAAACTCAAGCTCTGCTAAAGTACGCACCAAGAGGGTCCAGGGTCGTGCGCATTGCCCATGCCCACCGAGCTTTGGAGGCTGGGGGAAAGCTGCAGGAAGTGGTAGTGGATCCATGGCGAGCAATGGATGCACGGTCGCTGCTGGTCTGCTTGCGCCAGGTGGCCTGCTCTTTGTTGGACGGCTTCGGTGGGGAACTGCAGCCGTGGTTACAAAAGTCTCTGCGTAGGCTTCTTTGCAGGGTACCAGACGATAGCTTCCGTACTGCGCGCGCTTTTGCGACGAAAGCGGACGTGGCGGGCGGGGGAGCGTTGGCAGCTAGGCAGCTGCAACAATTTTGCCAAGAAGGTTTGCAGCTGCCAGGAGACAGGGTCGACAGCTATTTTGAAGAAGCAATGGATGAATCCATGAAGTGCATAGAGGGGCCCAGCAGAAACACCTTGCAATGGCTCATTTCCTTGGGCTTGCGCAGAGCGCAGGTGGCAAAAATGGTAGCAGTTTGCCCAGCTGTATTGGGATGTAGTATTGGAGCAAATCTGAAACTCGCCGTGGAGTGGCTGCACTCATTGGGCCTGAGCAGATCGCAAGTGGTCAAGATGCTTGCTGGTTTTCCATCAGTCTTGGGATACAGCATCGAGGCAAATCTGAAACCCACCGTGGAGTGGCTGCACTCACTGGGGTTGAACCAGGCCAGCGTGGCCAAAGTTGCTATTGGTCGTCCCACAGTGTTCGGATACAGCATCCACTCCAACTTGAAGCCAGCAGCAGAATGGTTCCAGTCCTTGGGGCTAAGCAGAACAGACGTGGGACATTTGCTTGCGAAGTCACCTCTCTTGCTGGGACGCCGCATCGAGGCGAACCTTGCCAGCAAGGCTCGACTTCTGAGAAGCTTTTTAGGAAGACAAGGCTTCCTGCAAACGCTACAGCAAAATCCCAATATCTTGGTGTATTCGCTGGAGCGCCTGCATGCTCGGCTTCTGGTCCTCCAACGAGAGAAGCAGCTGGAGAACTTGGTTCTGGCCATGAGATTAGACAACTCGACGTTTGCTCGGCGCTTCTCTGAAAGCTTGAGCGGTTGAAGCATGCGTGGCGCGAAATTTGGGAAACTTAGTGCACCAGGAAGCAGCAACAGCCGTGATCAGCACGAACATTCGTTCTCAGAGCTACCCACATTGTTGCTTGTGGCTGGAGTTAGTGCCTTAGGAAGGCTCAGCCGAGATTCAAAAAGTTGAAAAGCTCAAGACTCTTCTACAAATGCTTCTCATTAACACCTTTGTCAACCGTGTCTTTCTCTGGACCATGCCCTATGCAGTTTGAATTCTGAGCTTGAAAGCCGCCAGCGCAGCTTAAACTTAGGGCCGTTGCATTCACAAGTCCTTATCTGGAGACGTAGCTAGCTGGAGCTCTTGTCCTAAGCTGCCTACAGTACCTTCCACTGGTGCCCAAACTTGGGTGCCTTGGTTACCGATCCGAAAAGGAGGAACCCGTAAGACAAAGAACTCAAGAAGCGGACCATGGCTCCTTGTTAGGAACCTCCCCAGATTCTTTTCCGGGCCGGAGCCGGGTTTGACAAGCTCTGACTTCCTGGCCCAAGACCCGTAAATCCGTTACTTGAAAGCCTTGACCCCCCCCCTCGGCCTAAGCACTTAGACAGCCAACATCCCGGTCACCCTCCAGCCCAGAACCCTGGACTGTCTCTGATTCCGTAAATGGTAGTTTCCCAAAATAAGGGGACCCCAGTTTAGATCCTAATATATTATAATCCTTATTATGGGGACCCCAAAAATGGTACCTCTAATTTTGGGAAACCCCCAGATTCTGTTCCTTTCTGCAGGTGGTCAGTTCCAGATCCTTCGGAACCGTGATTCGGAGCAAGTCCTGTGCCTTGGCTGATGCATGGAAAGGAGTCTTCTCAGAACCACTCTTTGGGTAGGCATGACGCGCAGGACTCCCAGGAAGAGTGAGGACAGATTGGGCAGATGATCCTGATACCGCCTCAAAAACCCACAGCAAGGCCTTGATCTAGGCGCAATGCGGAGTATGAAGTCCTCATATGCCCCAATCGGCCTCTTATTTCTTTGGGGGAGTCCTTATGTCACGGATTGTGGAGGGACACATGACTGATGGTTCCCGTTTGCATTTCAAGAAAGCTGTCGCGGCTTGATATTTTCTTTATAGCGTTGTGCCGTGGCTACCAGGCAGGAAGCTGGACAACTACACATTGGCAAGAAATGCTATATGTCTCCATTTTTCCTGTACAACCCGATTAGATCTCTCAGGTGGAATCCTATGCGACCCTATAAACTCCATCCACAATCCTTTCAAACCTTGCAGAAACGTAAAACTGGACGCAGAATGTCTATACACCCCAAGAAGCGTAAAATCCCTAAAAACATCTTCATAGTCTAGCAGGGTATACGGCTAGTCCCTGCACCGTCCCGTATTATCCCTACATCACCTGTGTGCAGCCCTATCATGACCTCCATCGTGCAGTCCTGTAAGCTATTATGCAGCATATAGGCCCCACATCTACATGATCCCGCTATACTGCGCATTCCCAGTTTGTGCAACCTCATTCCTTCCTCCCTGATATGTTTGTCGAGGCCTTACAAAACTCCCACTTTTAGAGCCCTGAAAGCTAGCATCCTCCCCCCTTGGCCCTGACATAGCTCCCATCTCACAGTAGAGCTGACAAGGTACCCTGCTGCTTGGGCTGATCCCGACCCGTCGGCGGTGCGAGGCCCGGACGACAGCAGCGATGGCCGCTGCTGGCACCTCAAGGCCCACATCATACGCTTGATGAGGAGAAGCAAGTATACAACAACACCATGAATTTTAGGGCTTATCAGATCTGTGTACATAGGATTGTGAGGGGGCTAGCGTAGGAAGACATAAGAACCCATGTTTCAGCATGTTGAAATCATGTTTGGGAGTCATTTTATCAGGATCCTGTTTCTGGGGGGTAAGCCTCTCAAAGCCTCCAAAAGCTCTCGTGCCAGGGGGAGCAGTGCGATGTCTTCCGCGTTTCGTTTCAACGCAAAGTGGACACAGGTCTCGACATGTCTCTCGGCTACAGAACCGAGATATCTTTCCTAGATCCTGCACCCCTGAGCCCTAAAATCTAACCCTAACCCAAAACCCGTACAAAACCATCATATGCTTCTCACACTCACAGCATCTTTATGGAGACTTTGCAGAGCAGCACTGAACTGACAATTTCAAGTGATGTCCTTTACTCGCGATTCGGCTGTCAAAGGCTTGGTGTTTGTGCCCGTGGACCTGCCGCCTTTCAAAAACCACTGGCGTATAGGGTTTGCTATAGGGATAATGGAAAATAAAATGGCAACTATTATAGTACATTGGGGATTCTATAGGGTTTATGGATTAGGATTTAGGGTTTTAAAGCCAGTGAACAGTTCGCTGCTCGCAACGAAACGTCAAGTCTCCACAGCATGTGTGGTTGATCTACTGGTGGACGGATCCTCTTTTAAAAGGCTGCCAAAACAAAGGCTCTCTTGGCTTTGATATGTTTGGACGACTTCGTGAGGGAAAGGCTCAACAACAAATAGAACAGACTACGGAGGAATCCATTCACAGCCCCAAAAACCCACGTAGCCTCGTGAAGGAATCAATCAGGGATATTCACAAACTGCGAATCCAGATTTTCCAAGGGATTCCATGTTTCTGCCATCATGGTGCAGCCGGGGACTGGTAGTCTGCTAAGCAAAAGCTGGCTTGTCAAGGAAGCAAGTCTCCATCGAGCGCAAGGGCCAGAAGGATCGTCAGACATTCCTAGGGGTGTTTCGGAAGATTCGGGTACCTCTAGCTACCCGGCACGCCTCTCTTGCGGACCTTTTAGAAGCCCACGGCTCGGAGAATTATCCATCTCGTTGGCAGACCTAGCTAATTGAAACATGCGCTTGACTGCACTTTGGGAAACGTACGCACGCTTTTTGGGGAAATATCTTGATTTGTTTTTGCGCGCCGAGGTACACATCCGCAATGGAGAAAGTCTTACAGCTAAGATAGGTCTGAGAGTATATCGGTTTGTCAGGGGTTGGCATGATGATGCTGTGTTGTCCATTGCGCACGATGTTCTCTTCACAAGCACACTCCCTAGCGCAAACCTTTTGAGGCATCCATAGCTGGGCGGGTATTGTTTGTTTGGATTGAGATCAAGTCTGTCCAACACGTGAGTTCATCACCATGCATCCCATACCACAGTAAGCTGCATGTTGTCAACAGAATTGCAATCAAATCAGAGCAGTTTCAAAAGTCTACTTAAGCGTCGCTGTAGATTGAGAACTTTCACGCTGGCATCCATAGACACTGCTTGGCCAGCACGTGAGACCAGCGAAGCCATGCGGAGGAACCTTTACTTGCGCCATACTGACAGTGCTTCATAAACACTTAAACTTGATTTACTGAATGCCAACCCTGTGATATTGGTGTAGTGCTAGAAGTTTCCGGGGCTCCTTCAAGGGATTCCCAGAAGGAATATCCCTACAGCGGCCCCTAATTTTTTTCCCCCAAGAAGATTGTAGTTTTCATTTCTTTCCACTCCTCCCTTCCCCATCTTTTTCTTTTCCTTCATTCTCGTAATAATGTGGTAATAATGTCCATATTATGTTCCATTCCTCCATTCCTTACTCCGCTCCTCAAGGAGCTCTCGTTAACCCTAGACCCTAAGAACAAAACCCAAACGCCCTAAACCTGAAACCCTCAAACCCTAATCCCTAAACCCTACATCTCCTTACATCCCCCTACGTCCCTCCAATATAACCCTATATAACACCTAAACTCTGAAACGAGTCTCCTGGTTCCTTCAGGAGCTCAGCGACCTGCAGCTCCGGCAGCTTGGCCGCCTGCGCCTGGCGGCCTTCGGTACCTGGGATCGAGGCCGGTTGGAGAGGGAGGGAGTTTAGGGGGTCCAGGGTGGAGGGGGGGGCTTTGGGATTTACGCCAGTTTACGCTGTAGGGATCTTTAGGATTTCGGGGGGAGGGGAGTTAGGGATATTTAGGGATGTTTAGGTTCAGGGTTTCGGGGCTTTGGGCCTAGGGATGTTTAGGGTTTAGAGTTTGGGTGTTTAGAAAGGTTAGGGCTTATGACGTTTATGGTTAACGGCATGTTTCTTGTAAGAGTTAGGGGTACTTGGAGGTTCATGGTTATTACAGCTACCCATGAACCTCCAAGTAGCCAAGATTTCCAAAACCCCTTAATCAAGCAAGCTACACAACATCACTACTATGAAGCCTATTATAATTTGGGGTAGGATAGACTCCTTCCTTCGAACGTAGCGGAACTTATGGAATTCTGGGCATGGATGCAGTGTCGTTCTGGATGGTTCTCTGAATTTCATTGTTGAGCCATAGTCGAAACTCCTAGTATCCACCTTAATACCCCCTATAGCCCTATAGCAGTCCCCTATATAATCCCCTATATAACCCCCTTTAAGGAGTTTAGACTATAGCTCATTTCCTTTGCGGGAAATCTGAAAATGCGCAGGCAGGGCAGGTCAGTGCTCCGGTGTTGCAGAGTTCCCCTCGGGATATCTGCCACAGTAGGATGAAAGCCGTGTGCCCGTGATGATAGCAAGCTCAGAACCCTATAAAGCGGCATGTACCCCTACATAACACCTACATCATCCCTACAAACTCCACAGGAAGGACCCTAACATCCTTTCGTATTTCCAATGTGTCCAGGCGCAGTAAGAGTACACTTATTTTGAGAAAATTCACAATGACCTGTCAAACGGCGGGTTGCTGAACTGATTTGCTTTCACACCCTTAAACAGCACAACCTTTCCTGCACGTGCATTTCCGTTTGGCTATTGCTAGGGCTACCAAAACATGAAAACATTGGCTGCTGCAACTAGGGTCCTTAGTTTGGGTAACCAGCTTTATCCCCTGATCCTTCAATTCTATCATCCTGAGTGACAATCGTTACGTACCATCGGCTGGTGTAGGTTCTTGGTCCAGTGTTTCGTTGTTTGGAGCCTGGAGGTCTTCACTGGGGGAACGGAGGGGGTTCTGCCGGCAACCAGGTTCCAGACTCCGCGAGCTGCCATGGGCGGGCGCTCAAGCTGCAACGTCCCATTCCCTACTCAGGAATAGTTCGGATTTGGGGAATGGATCCCTATAACAATCCCAAAAGCCTCCCCGTATGAAAAAATCATACTCCCTACAACGCATTCTTGGGGTTTTAGATCAAATAAATGAGTTTTGCCAGACTGCTCCAAAGGCTGCCCATCCTGCGCAGAAATGATCAACGTGCAAACAGGTTGGTGGAACAGACAGGCCAAAGAGTCATCGGCAACCCAACTTCAAATATCCTGCCATTAGCGCAATCTGTTGACGTAATCTTGAGACCGAAAACCCCCAAAGATGTCAGAGGGCACGCTCTGCAGGAAACTGAAGAGTCTCAATACTGTAGTTACTCGTAGCCCACTACTTCAAACTTGTAGGCTTGAGGGTTCAGGGATGACTCTAGCGACTACTGTGAACACTGTAGCCTCATACGTTATCTGCATGCAGTCCCTGTGATACTACTGAACCCTCTGTGTCCTCTCTCCCTTAGTCGTCCCTAAGCCCGCGATTCTAAGACGTGCAGCCTAGAACCTGGAACTAGAGCATTGTGTACAATCACGGACTCTAAGCCGTACGGCCTAAGAGCTAAAACCCTAGTAGCGTTTGCAATGAGGAATCCTACCACATGACTTTGCTCTCAAGCCAGAAACTTTTACCACCCAAACTTGGACCTAGCTAGGGAAAAACCAAGCTGTCCCTTTTCCCTACGTATACCTACCATTATGAACCACATTAGTGTTTTGTAATCTTGCCAAGGCACATGCTTCCACTTCTACGTGCAGCTGGGTTCCGAGGGGCGCGAGTCCTTCCAGCTACTTGAGGAGCCTTCTTCGGTTTTAGGGTTTAGGGTTTAGGGTCGGTTTCAGATTGTCAGTACGGAAAATTGAAGCTCTCATGGGGTTTAGTCTTCGGTTTTGGATTGTCAGTAGGGAATGGAACGAAAATTGAAGCTATGATGGGGTTTAGGGTTCTAATTTAGAGTTGTTAGCAGGGAAGGGAGAAATGGAAAGGAAATTGGGATCCTCTCACTTGGAGTTTAGGTTTTAGGGTCGTTTGTAGGGAACGGAGAAAGGGATCCTTATAGCAGCCACCATACAATCTCCAAATGTACAGTAGTTTCTACTGCTTTTCCGTATTTTGAAGACAGGCTCATGGTTTAGGAGTTCTAAGTTTGGGGTTTCAAGCTTTGGGGCGTCACCGTTCAGTGTCTTGGGTATGATTCTGATCAATAGCTGAGACGCTTAGACTTTTACGTTTCGAGGGCCGAACGTTCGCGGCCGTTTCGGTCTGCCCTCTGTATAGTAGTGCATGCGATGATGTCCCAAACGCACCCATACTTCAGGGGCACAAAGTAGCCAGCAAATGCGATTCTTTTTTCCGCATCTGACGATATCTATTTGGACGTTTTGGAAGGCCTACGGTCTATTGCCAATCCTTCACTTCAGACTCCCTTTTGAGAGCTACAGGGTTCCAGCATGGGCATGCGGGACCAGAGCTCAGTAGGTCAAGGAAGGTGACGATCTGCTTTCAGTTTTGAACCTCGTGAAGGTTTCCTGCGGTCTTGATAGGCTTGGAGCAGTGCTTTCCTATCAATATTTGCTATGTGCACTTCAGCTTTCAGGGCTGGGGGCTTGGCAAATGTTGATAACGGATGAACGGCGTCAGGCTTGGGGAGTAGTCGTGGCGCCGTCCGCGGATTGACACCGATGTTTGGCGCCAAAAATTCCCTCGACAGCGTGCCGCGAACGCTAGCCTTTGCATCTAAACAGCGTGAACCCATAACTGACCTGACCGTCCATCCTTTCTTACGTATGACGGACTACAAGTCCATGTGCAGGATTTCAACTGGAACAGAGTCATACACCCATCGGCAGCTGGCCTGCAGTGAAGTTCAGATCAGTCCAAAGGTCAGGAGGGTGGCGTTTCACCTAAGATCACTGTGTCTTGTTCGATTTCAGTTGCTCATTGGTTTTACGACGAGAACAGAACAACTTCGCCATTACTCACAAGATGCATGTATGCAGGTTTGGGACCACGTTTGGGTGGCAAGTTATACTGAGGGCAAGATGATCTTGGGGCTGTTCAGGGTAGCGTAATTTCAGGCATTTCGCGGCATTTCACATGAGTCTGGTAAGAAGAGTGAAGCTGCGAGCATCCCCAAACAGCAGAACCCTTGTTCCAAGAAATCCCAGATGGGATGGGATGGCCATGGGAGTTTCCAAAAATGAGAGAGTCTTTTTGGGAAGTCCCTGGAACAAATATAATAATATTTTTGGCTTGCATAAGGGGGACCCGCTTTTGTTGAAACTCCCAAATGTTCCCAAGGATGTCCCGCATTCTGCCGAGGTTCCCCACGCGCGTTCTGCCGTCGAGCACAAGGCTGCTAGTTCTGTTGATTAGATGAGCTATAGTCTAAGCTCCTTAAAGGGGGCTATATAGGGGATTATGTAGAGGACTACCTTAGGGACCATTAAGGGGAATACCAGGAGTTTAGACTATGGCCCAGATGACCTAAAGCAATTTCTGGCATTGTTCCTGCGCAACCCTATCATGTTAACAAAGCTCATGCCAATTCAGCCCTATGTGTATGAGGGGTTTATGACGACCTTCACTCCTGTGGCAATAACACCTCCATCCCACATCAGCTTTAGATACACTAGAGTATACTACAATATGTACTATTACTATAATATAGTATAATATACTACAATATACTATAATTTATTTATTTCCTTATTCAAACCCACGTACATTGGTGGACAAATCTCATTTCAGGAGACGGGGGTGTTGCATGTGAGGCGGTCAGACTTGCAAAGGAGATTGCAATTCTTCCTACAAGATGAGCACACACATCACATACCCGCAGGTTTTTCTAAAATCCTAAACCCCAAACTCTTTACCCTAAACCCTCAACTTTAAACCCTAAATGACCCCACACTGTAAAACTGTAAATCCCTCAGCCGCCATCTCCGAAGCCCAAACTCTAAATCCAAAAAGCTTGCACCTAACAAGCCACAGTTCCCAAACCTTACTGGGGAGTTAGTAGGGAATAAGGGAATATATTTTATGGTATATAGGCTCATTGTAGTAGGGAATAAGGCGATAGATTTTATAGGAATTTTAGGGGTTATATGCCCTTCTTCCCTACTGACCACGGCCTGGCCCCCCCCCAACCCTAAAACCCTAAACCCTGAATCCTAGACCCTAAACCCCAGCCCGCCCCCATTCCTCAAAGATTGTCTCCCCTTGCTTTTGCAGGTTCTAGGCCCGGAGGTCGGCGATGCTAAGACCCGAGGCAGGGGATGCAATAATATAGGGGTTTAGGGTTTAGGGTTTGGGGTTTAGGGTTTAGGGGTTTAGGGTTTAGGGGTTTAGGGCTTAGGGTTTAGGGTTTGGGGACAATTGTCCATATGAGTAGTATCTTATTTGGGGATACTATGGTACCCATTATAGGGTAAGATTCTATCCTCCTTTTGGGGTATAGATTTTATATAAGGAATACAACCAAGAAAACGCTACTCATATGAGCTACTGTCAATCTTAGCCTTACTAACAGACCCTGAACAGTGGACATAGGGGTCCCTCTTGTAGTTTAATATAGTCCCTAATAGAGTCACCAATGTAGGAATTATTGACTTTAGCCCCTCTGAGCCACAATCTAAACTCCTTGAAGGGGGTTACGGAAGGGTTCATATACGGGACTACCATAGGGCTTATTAAGGGGGATGCTAGGAAATTAAGAAGGATACTTATAACACGGGGCTATTGTTAGTCTAATTAAGAATGATACTACTAGTACTGGGTTATATAGTGCTTAGGATATTAGACCACGTATGAAGAATGAAATGAAAAATGGAACTGGAACTGCTCTTCTGGCTGTAGGGTTTAGGGAATGCAGAATCACGGACCTGTTCAGCTCCGATTGTCCCCCCACGCCTGTTTAGGGTTTGATTTCCGAAAGTATGTTTGGGGGCATGTTAGGGGGGATTTACATTTCGCACCCGCATCTCATGAGGCGAAGACATAGCATACCATCTTGGTTGCCGCACGCCTGGTACAGACCTGAAAAGGGAGAACGAGCTGTTTGGCAACGTTAAGCCTAAGCACGCCTTCTACCCAAGGAGCAGGATTGAAACATCACGGTTTCTATGGCATGCAGCGGTGTTACTTTTTCTAGGCACTCCAGTAGTACCCTTTTTCCCTTTTTGCTTCGGGGTCTCCTTATGAAAGCTGAACATTAGGAAGCAGGGTACCCTTGTGAAGGGGTTAGTGAGGAGCCTAATTTCCTATCATTACAAACCAGCTCATCACTCCGACCTAAACCCTAAACCCTGATTGCATCTGCCAGGCTTGAACTGGACCATTGGCCTTGACGGCTATGAGAAGCCAGGCGACGTTTTCGAGCCTGGGCTGCAAGGGGCGTTTGGGAGATCCAGGGTAACCAGGGTTCAGAGCAGGTTTTGGACTTCAGGGTTTCAGGTTTAGGGTTTAAGGTTTAGGGTCTCAGGTTGGGTAGTTTAGGGTTTAAGGTTTAGGGTTTAGGGCCTAAGGTTTAGGGTTTCGGGGGTTCAGGTTGAGGTTGGAGCTAAAGACCCCAAAGCTCGACCCAATCCGGAAAGCTTGAACCACAAACCTCTGACCCAAAACCTCGTCCTTCCTCCAACGACTGCAAAAGTCTCACCCCAAAGCAAAATGCCTCAGCGCTTATGATCCTCCCTAATATGAGCCCCCCCCCCCCAATCCCAATTATGCCACCAATGTATTCACGTATAGCACCAATACATATTAGGAGGAGCTTGTCAGGAAGTTTCATCCCTAAAAAGGACCCACCTTGTAGTCCCTATAGACCCCTAGCTTCCATCTCATATTCGATTTCCATTGGATTCTCCATTCTTGAGGCGTAATGCCCCCAAAAAACTAAACCCCAAATCCCTAAACCCATAGAATCCCCATACGCCCTGTCAGGAAGTTTCAGTCCACGGCGAGACTTCGAGGGTGGAGCGGGTGCGGTGGCAGCGCATCGATCCTGTGATTGGGGAGCCTTGGCTGGCTTTCCTATGAGCCATAATAGGGTTTAGGGTTTAGGGGTTTAGGGTTTAGGACTTAGAAAGTCCCCCTGACCCTCCAAGAAGCGACTCGCAGCTCACCGTAGGGTATATATTGGAGTTATATAGGGGTTAAATAGGGATAATGGAAAAGAAAATGGAAGCCCTAGGTCCCTTTCAAGGGATATATTGGGGTTATATAGGGGTTACATAGGGGTAATGGGACAGAAACTGGAAACTACTATAATATACTAGGGCTTATATAGGGTTATATAGGGGCTAAATAGGGGTAATGGGAAAGAAAATGGCAGCTACTATAATATACTAGGGCTTATATAGGGTTATATAGGGGTTATACAGGGGAAATGGGAAAGAACATGGAAGCTACAATTAAGGATCAGGGTTTAGGGCTTCCACAAATTAGGGGTACCATTGCAAGCTATAGCAACACCGATCGCAGGCCATGGATCTTTCACAAACCTTCACCTTTAACAAGAGTCCTTTTTTGTGGAAAAAAAATTGCTACAAGCACAAGGCCTTTGCGCCAGAAGCTGCTCATGTAATCCTCGCACAATCCTCACTCAGTCTGTGTATAAATAAGCCCAAGGTTTGCGCCAGATACTCTCTGCATAGCTTGGTTGTCTGCATAGAGTCCTAGAGCCGCTGTTGTTCTTATGATTATTTACGAAATGCTGCGGTCAGATAGCGTTATTGTAATCTGGTAGAATTCACACTGTATGAGCCCGGAAACTGAACCTTCGAACCCAAGCTCCTAAACACTTCTTGCTATCGAATCTGAAGATTCTCCATAGATAATATCCCTGAAGTCCATTGTGGACCTTAAACCCTAAACCCTAAACCCTATCTTTACCCCACAGGACCCAAGAAGCCTCACTGAGGCCGCCGCCATCCGGAAAGCCGAAGAGACCGGCTTGCTGTTCGGAAAGTAGGATTAGGATCTTCCGTGTACTTACCTGGGGTTTAGGGTTTAGGGTTTAGGGTTGTACTTACCTGAGGTGTGGGGCTCCCCTGAACCATGGGTTTAGACTTTGCGTTTTAGAGTTTAGGATTCATCGCTGCTTCAAAAAGTATGGGAGCTCAACCCTTAGCCCCGAGTCCTCTCTTGAGGTGTGGGGTGGGATAAGAGCGGGCTTCGTGCCCTTCCTGCATTGGCGCTTCGGGGAATAAGCCGTCAGTGTATGTTCTATACAGCTCAATGTAGGTATGAAACATCATTTTCTATTGTGTTCCCCTGAGTTCAGCCAATGCTTCCAGCAAGAAGTTTTCAACCCATCGATGCTTCTAGCTATGCGGCCGACAAAAGTATCTCCAGGAAATCCAGCAGCATGCTCTAGATACTCTTCGTTCATACCTGTATCGTTGGGAAACCCTAAACTCTAAGCCCTAAACACTTTCTGAGCGCAGAATTCTGGGGCATCAAGTACTGAGATCCATGCGGACCATCAAGGTCTTGCCAAAGATGATTGAGGCTCACCACTTGAGCCATAGTCTAAACTCCTCCAAGGGGGTTATATAGGAGACTAGATAGGGGAATATTATCGGGGTTATTGAGGGGATACTGGGAGTTGAGATTTAAGCTCACTTGGGGATTTAATGCGTGGCTTTCTGCAGTGTTTGCATGTAAGTATACACTTGAAACTGGGTTGGAACTCCAGCTATGCCACCTCTAGCCTGAATTGCAGCTGGCTATGGCGGTTAGTAGGGAGTAAGGGAACATTCCCTTATGTACGTACTCCGTATAAACAAGATATTTCCTTATTCCCTACTAGCCCCAGTAAGATGAACTGGCAAGAAGGGCTGGCCGTCTTGGTAAGGCAAGAATCTAAGGTTAGAAGTATGGGCCCCCAATATGGCCCTTAGGCCTTCCAGGGGATTCCAGGGACCCTTAAGGGTACGTATAGTGTATATAGGAGGTATATAAGGATCCCAGGCTTAAGGGCCCATACTAAGGGCCCATGGTTTTAACCTTAGAAAGAACTCTGAAGCTCAGGGAGACGGGATATCCTCTGTACGATATGAGCCATGGTCTAAACTCCTCAAAGGGGGGTTATATGTGGGGATTATATACGGGAGTATGATGGGGATTATGAAGGTGGATATAGCTCGTGATTTTTTCTCGAAAATTCCATTCCCTTTTCTGGAAGGTCCCGGGAAGAAGGATGATAACAGGTTTTAGGGTTTAGGGTTTGAAGAAAAGGGGGGGGCGAGCTTAATGTTGATATAAACGCGAGTTTCCGGAGGAAGCGTACATCTGCTTTAGACGAACCGATGCCTGGCGCATAATTCGGGTACTGCCCCCACCCTGCAACAGTTGGATTTTTTCTAGTATAGTTATATCTAGCCCTTAATAAGCTTGGATAATCTCGTAAAATATGGCCATAGATCGCCCTTGATAAGACCCCTGATATAGACTAGTACAGTGCGGGGGCAGTACCCAACGTATAATTGCTTGGGGCCCCAAACCCTAAACCCTACACCCAACCTTAAAAGGGGCCTCGGACTTTTTGAAAAGACCCTTCCTTCAGGAGACCTGGGTGTGTATAGTTTGCCGTGCATACTATGGGAGTGCCTCAGAATAGTCCCCGGACTTTTTATAGTCCCTTTAGAATCCTTATGTATTCCTATATATCTCTAGTGTCCCTCCACGAGAAACTCTTAAATCCCTGAGCCTTGTTATATCAACCGCCATACAATTCAGATTCCAATTCAGTTTCCATTGGGTTCTCTATTATTGGGGGTGCTTAAGCCCTAAACCATAAACCCTAAGCCCTAAGCCCTAAACCCTAAACCCTAAAGAACCCTACAACCTGCTGGCCTAGAGAAGACCGACCGAATTCGTATGGTTTTCTCTTTTCTTCGGAGGGTCCAAGGACACAAAGAATGGGGGTTGAGGGCCCAAATGCTATAATGGGGTGCGTAGGTGCTGGGTGTTGGTACCTAAATCCCCCCAATATCTGGATACTTGGATCTTGAGGGATAAGCTTCGGCTGCCTTTCAAGCGGTGTGGGGTTGATGTTGGGCTTATTTTGTGAAAGCAGAACAACCTTGAGGGTACAAACCTGGACCTCTTGAGCCTCAGGGACCTAGACCTAGTCTACCGGCAAGAGATCGAAAAACCCTAAATGAGCTATAGTCTAAACTCCTTAAAGGGGATTAATACAGAGGATTATTATAGGGGTCATTCAGGGGGATACTAGGAGTTGAGATCATAGCTCGAATCAAGATGTGTATGGATGAATAGCTAGAACACTGCATCAAATCTTCGATTCACTGTTTTCTCCTCGTCAAAGGTCCCTGCTATCATGGCATCTAAAAGGAAGGTGTAGGGTGTAGGATTTCCGCCAATCATTTCCGACCCAAGGTCGTAAATTCCATGCTGCTTTCTTGGCCCTTACGTAGTACCTGCTTGTCTTCAGATAGCGCCTTCATTTCCCTTCACAACCTTCATTAAACTCTGAAGCTTTGATAGATATTCAGATATTCTTCCTACTGTTGAGACCCAACACTTTGCTTCGCCGCCGCCGTCGGTGGGCTTCAGATACTCTCAGCTCAACCCACGCCTTGCGCAGAATGTCAGCCCCTTGGCAGGATCTTTTTTTTTTTTGGATATTTTAGGAATGGGAAGCTTGATTCAAGGGAGTATCGTCTAAAGAAAATCCCCGTTCCTTCCCAGCCTCTAGTAAGTTACAGAGGGGCTCCTCGAAGTCAAGGGTCTCTCACTGGAAATCTGCATGCGGATCCGAGCCTAGCACTTGTAATCGTGGGAGGGGCCTAAGCACTATCGGGAACGCTGCATTCACTTTTGAGGTCGATTCATTCCTTGCAGTCATGTCAAAGTGGGATCTCCCATTACAATCCTGCTTAATGTTTTCACAATGAAGTGAACGCGATCGGAATCCAGAAACTCTGGGGTTCAAGACATTCATGGGAAGAAGCGACTCTTGTGCTATGTGCGGTGATGTGGAGATGCCAAGTAGAGTTACAACCTGGACGAAGCGGTAGCGTTCTGCGTGAGGCATTTGGGCTACTCGTCCTGTGTTAGTCGATCATAAAGCCATGTAGGGCTGGCTGCTGCATGCAGAGCACGCTGCGCTGAAGCAAGGTAGTTTAGTGTGGAGATGTGAGCCTGGGCCACTGCAACATTCAGCAGAGTGAACTTTGCACTGAGAGCCAATTATGAGCCTCAACACCACGGCTATCAAATGCAACAGCTCGGAGTCCTCAAGCCTGAATGCTGGCTAATGTAGCGGGCTTAATCAGCATAGGGAGTATAGTATCCTCCAATAATGGAGAATTGAATGGACTGAAACGAAATCTGGGCTTATTTAGGAGCTTGTAGGACTGATTGCCAAAATCATGGTCAGAGCTTCCTCGTAAAAGTATAGTATAGGGTAATTATGTAGATATTTATTTAGGCCCCAAATCCTGGAAACCACCGTGTCATCACACAGTTTCCGCTTAATTTTTGATTTCCTTTCCATTCGATGCTCTGTCCTTGGGGTCTATATCCCCAAGCCAATATAGCTCCAGTAAAATCATTTTCAAGTGTCCTATATCTCCCCTATGAAATTCTTCACGTCCGTATATTGTCCAACAAGCCAAGGCTAGCGCACAACCTCGCACGTCCTACCTTACAACGCAGCGTCCGTGATCATGCCTGGCCAACGAGGAGCCTATGGGGCTGATGGTTATATTGTTTAGGGTTTAGGGTTTAGCTATAGTCTAAACTCCTTAAAGCGGGTTATATAAGGGATTATATAGGGGACTACTATAGGGGTTATTATGGGGGATACTAGGAGTTTAGACAGTAGCTCATATTACAATTATCATTATCACTACTATAACTATGTTGACTATTACTATTATTCTCATTTCGAAGATTACCAATATAATTAATACTGTTACAATCTAGCGGCTATCTTATTGGATCCCACACCCCCCGTACTTCCGTTTCAGGCTTCACGCGCAGCTTTTGGTGAAGTTGGGCGTTGCACAACTTATCATGAAGAGAGGTCAGGCTAGGATACTCATTATTAGCCTTGCTGTTACGATTATGATTACTGTTATTATAATTACTACTAATATTATTCCCTTTCATTATTACTACTACTATTATTATTGTTATTACCGTTATTGTGGGACACCTTGTTGCACCCTGCATTGTTGCCAAGCTGAAGGACTGCAGCTTCTTGCTCTTGTTTGCTTCTTTGAGGCAGCGGAGGCACTGAACATCACCAGGTGCCAGGGTGTAGGATGGTGGGGGAGGTTAGGAGGACTCCCCACCCTGTAGTAGTGGTAGAAGAGGAATATAGGAGCTCCCTAATATAACCCTAAGCCCTAAACTTTTAGAATAATCCCTTATAGTCACCATTAGTGGGTGGGGGGTCCACTTAAGGTATAGAGCTTAGGATGCAATTACTTGGGGGCTTCACACTTCTGCTGCGGACCTCGAATTTTTGGCTTCTGGAAAAATGTGGATTAGTGGTCCTTTTTTGGACCTTCCACACTCCAAGATTGTGACAGCACCTGAAGGCTGAACTCAAACTTTTGCCGTGCCGGAGGAGCATGGTTGCTGTAAACGATTCCGGCAAATGGTTCGTTTTCAAGCCAAGAACCCTGCACCCTTTTAAACAGCTGATAGCCCCAAACCAGCGGCCGAAACTTTGAGCCATGAAGGCTGCACATCCAACAGCCCCTCGTGCAGCTCTCGCAAGCTGAGCTTTCTTCCCACCCTATCCTACAGAGTCCCTGTGTAATGGGGAGAAATCTAGGGAGCATGCTACAGGTCCCTATATTGATTGATGTTCCGCAGATCAGATGTTCGCCACAACAGGCTCCCGCACTCTGCCAAGCAGTGTACCAACCCTAAACCCTGAACCCTGTTTCCATTTCCTTTTCCATTATCCCAATATAGCCCCAATAGAACCCCAATATTACCTACTATTATGATTATTATTACAGGCGTGTGCGCTGGGGCAACACTAAAGCTCTGGTTGCATGCTTCGGCTCCTCGGAGCAAGGTTGGAGTATGAGGCCTCCTCTTTATGCTTCCTTGGTACACCAGAATCCGGGAATATGGTACTTTTTGGGCAGTTTTCTTGTACTGTACTTGTGGAACCGTGATGTTGAGAACTACTCTTCGGAGGGGTTCTCACAACCTAGTTCTGGGGGACTTGCATATTTCCCGATGAAGCGTGCGCATTTTTTGTAGGGTTTCTGAGGGTCTTCTCATGATGGAGAATCTCCTTGTGTTAGCCACTCATGCCTCAAGGGATGGGAAGTCCTCGTGGTAGAGCTTCCTTGGCCTTCCTTGTAGTTGTTGCGAGGGCTTAGAGAGACAGATTTCAGTGGTGTTCGAAGCACATTCAGGGAATGAGGTGTTCATGGGGCGTAGCAGGGCTAGCGGCTGGGTTTTGGAGTGCAAGAGGGCACACTAAATATGAAGCTTTGTAGAAGCATGCCTTACACCAAGGAGCTTGTTTTGAGATCGGGCCGAAACTCTTGAAAACCCGGAGCCCCAGAGCAAAGAGTGAGAGGCCTCGTACCCAAGGCTGGAAAATCCCAGGAGGCTAAGCCCTAGCCCCTGCACCCTTAAACCCTTAAACCCTAATCCTAAAGCCCTAAAAACCCTAAGCCCTGAAACCTTAAACCCTAACCCCTAAACCCTAAACCCCAACATATACACTACTATAAGAAAGTAGTTTCAATTTTCCTTTCCACTATCCCTATTTAACCCCTATCCCTATACAACCCCAATAATAACCTTACACCCTAAACCCTAAACCCTAAACCCCTAATTAAACCTTAACCCCTAAACCTTCTTGAGCCATGGGCTCCGCAGTCTTGATATCTGAGTCCCAGGTGAGAACTACAAGGCTGCTGGCAGTGCAATCTCTCACTGCTTCCAGGCCATGGAAACTACTGTTTAGGGTGTAGGAATGTTTTATAAGGTTTAGGGTTTAGGAGTATGATTTAGGGTTTAGGGTTTAGGGATACCATGCACCCCCTGCAGTGGAGAATCAAATGAAACAGGAAATGGAACATGAGATGGAAACTGGGATTGTATGAAAGTTCATCGGGCTTGAGGCTAAAAAAAAGACCAAAATGATTTCGAGGTCTGTTTGAGGATATGCCAGAATATGATGCAAGGAATCTAGGAACCCGATATTTGTAAGCATTCAGGCTTCTCCATTACGCTTGCGGCTTGTAAGCAAGGGAAAATGGAATCTACAAGTGAGTGTTTAGGGTTCACGGTGGAGAATGGAAGAGTGAGTGGATCCCTGCAGTAGCCCGTCTAAAATTCCCAAGGATTATATTGGAGTTCAGGGTTTAAGGCTGAGGGTTTAGGGTCTAGGGAATGCCGGAATGGATCTGTATACTTCCATTATAGTAACCCCTATCAAGCCCCAAGAACATCTTAGGTTTAGGGTCTCCGCTGTATCTTCCACTCATGACGCCACAAAGCCTGTAGGAATATAGACGCTCAACTGATCAGAGCACGATCTCCGAACATCCGACCATATGTGGTTATATAGGGATTGTTTAGTGTTTAGGATCATATGGGAACTATATGGGGGCTATATAGGGATAATGGAAAATAGAATAGAAACTTTTGGGTAGAATAGGGAATAGGGAATATTTTGGGGTTATGTCATATTAAGCTGAACGTTCTAGGCTATCCACTGCAAGGCTTCAGGCATCAGAGGAAAACAGAAACGGAATCGAAGGGGCACAAGAACTAGAAAAGGGCTTGTGGGCGCGTTGTACTATAACCATGTAAGGTCAGATAAGGGCTATAGGGGCATGGAGTTGGCAATCATTCCAGCTTCTACAGAATCCGTACCCCTCAGTGCGCAAACCAAATGCCCCGGCACTACCTGGAGGTTCATGGGTAATTCGTGTTACACCTAGTGGGAATTTGGCAAGAAGTTTGTCAAGAAATCCTATTCATAACCTATTCACAACCACCATTAGCTGCCAAAGGACCTCCAGCGGTAGTTAAATCCTTCGTCCGTGTGTACTTGCTGGTTGTTAGTCGGGAAAGAAGGTAGTGGCTATTCCATTGTTCTCTCCTTGGGGTACCTAGTTCACGAGTCTTGTCATTCTAGAGTGACTGCGAAGCCTAGGTGTATGGTACGTTGTCCTGGGATTCTAGACATCCACTGGTCTATGCATGGGTTCGAAGGGGAGCTAGGTCATTTCCGCTGTTCACCAAACTCAGCAATGTTCTGGTAGGATGTAAGTAGACTTGGCAGTTTCCTTAAATGGAGTTTCCTTAAATGGGGGATCCCAATTTTGACCCCCAAACTCTTTTATCCTTATTGGGACCCCCAAAGTGGTACCCCTAATTTTAGGAAACCTCCCACCTGTTGTCTTCAGGAGCATGATACGCACAACACCTGCTGCATGCTGGACAAGAAAGCCCGCGACCAGAACGATGCTGCCGGTATCATAATAGCACTGGAAACAAACTTGTAGTTTCCCAGAATTGGGGGTACGTTCTTAGGGGTTCTTCAAAAAAGGATTACAGTATTTGGGGCCATATTGGTGTTCCCCTATTTTGGGAAGCTACCAAATTCAGTTTTAGCTTCATGGCTTTCAGCTAGCTGCTGAGGTTCAAATTTAGTGCCGCGAGTCTGCTGGCGTGTAGTTTTGCCCTGAAGACTATCCTGATGTATGGTTTGCAAGCTGGGTTTTCAAAAGGTTGATTTCCGCACCAAAGACTTCGAATCACAACAGGCCAGGTTGGGGTAAACTTCCGATGTGGGGAGTCCTATTCTTTCCCTGATTCAGTCCACACTTCATTGTCATTTGTCTTGGGGCGCTCTTTGAATGATCGCAGATTGCAGGATTCATGCATCTTGCTGTGCTGCTTGTGTCAGCACAGGAGGCAAGCCTGGCCTTCGACAAGTAAGAAAAGCCATTTTGGCCAGCAGCTACAATCCAGACTCCTCATGGCTGTGCGCAGTTGTGATGTAGAAATGTCATATCAGCCTTCCAAAAATGAGACTTCTGAAGCTCAAACCGTGGTGCGCGTTTGCTTTTCCGTTTATCAGAATAGCACTTGAGTTCTATCTCAAAACATTCCTTTAGGACGTAGGGATCCCTAGAATCCCCTCATAATCCTCATGTATCCTAGGGGTTTAGGGGTCCCTGTAAACCCTCATTGTTAGCCCTAAGCCCTGAAACATCAATCCTAGACCCTATGTATCGGTGC
Organism: Symbiodinium pilosum; assembly: GCA_905231905.1. NCBI lineage: Eukaryota > Dinophyceae > Suessiales > Symbiodiniaceae > Symbiodinium > Symbiodinium pilosum. The sequence continues at coordinate 87,969 of CAJNIZ010015947.1, forward strand.
CCTAATCTTTGAACCCTAAGCCCTACACGTTAAACCCTAAATCCTAAACCTGATAAACCCTAAATCCTAAGCCCCTATTGCGTTGTCTACTGCAGGCAACCCCATTGGCGCAGCATCCCTGGAAGCGGCCCGCAAGATCGCTGGCAAGACGGCGGAGGAGCACTGCTGGCTCTGTAAAGTTATGGGGGTGTATAAAGATTTAGGGATCTAGATTCTATTTGTATATGTGTAGATATATACATATATATTTATTTATACACCGTGACGTCTAGAGCACTAAAAGGAAGATGCATGTACTTAAATAGATAAATAAACAAATAAATAAATATATATATATACATGTATATGTGTACATAGCGTCTGGGGGTATAGCCCTCAACAGTTGGATTCAAAAGGAACATGAAATGAACATGACAGCTGTTGGCTTTAGATCAACCTCCACAAGTTCCGAGAGGTGTTTGAAGAGCCATGCATTGTTAGGATTGGGGCTTTAAGTAGCACTTTAGTTATCACCAGTTAAGTTGGAACTCAAGTTAGGTTGCTCAGAATGGTGCCCAGAAACCTTCAAGCGGGAGGGAAAGCCGGTAGCCGATAGAGGTGACACCCTAAACCCTTAAAGGGGGTTAATATAGGGGATTATATAGGGGACTACTATAGGGATAATGGAAAAGAACATGGAAACTACTATTTAGGGTTTACCCGAAACCCGACACTCAGAGAAGGTGGGGGTCTGGGAGGAGATGCCGGACAGCGACGAGCTCTTGACGCCCTGGTGCACCTGCTTCGGGTCCCAGGCACCGGCGCCAGGGGCCTTGCTTTGGGGCTTCGGATTTGCGGTCCCAATACAGGGTATAGGGTTTAGGGTACCTTGAAACCAAAGGGTTTGTACGGTAGTTTCTATACCTAAAGACACTGGATGCAAAGGGTCTTGGCCTTGTTTCAAAGTTAGAGGTCTTGCAGCTGCGAGGTGCACAAAAGCAATAGTGCCGCCGAAGCAGGCAATGAGATACTGGATGGACTGAACAGGTTCAGCTTAGTTGGGGTTCAAAAGGGTATGGACTCAACTGCGGGGTTTGGGGAATAACGTGCCGGGTATCAAGATGAGGGAGGAGTTTGGGGTATTAAGAAGTGTTGCATGTTGTTGCTGTCCTTGGAGGCACGTCAGTTCTTGGGAAGCCGGTCGAGGACTCCTGACAGGTTCTTAAAGGTGTTCGACACGTACTCATCATATATGCCTCCCTCATGATTCTGGTGCAGGCCCACCGCAGACCCCAATTATGACGTCTAAGCTCACTCCCGAGGTAGGCGCCATGTAGCCCGCCAAGAATGCAAGTCTTGCTATGGCAGCAGCAGATTCTGCATGAAACAAAAGCATGTCCAAAAGTCGGGAATTGCAGTACCCAAAAGGACTGTCGCGAGATGGTTGCAGAATGCGCTGGCTATAATCCTTGTCATTATAGGTATCCCACTTAAAAAAAGGGGCCACTAATTTTGGGACGCACCCCCTCCACCCACATCTGTCTTTGTCTTTACCACCGAAGCTGTTCTCCTGGAGGATTGTGGATTCATATAGCCCAATTCGCTATAGTCCTTGTTATAGGTCTCCCCCCAAAGAACCCTGAACCCTAAACCTAAACTACTGAGTGCGGGGGTAGAAGGGATGCCAAGTGCTCTGGTTTTCGAAGTGGTTCATTTCCAATTTCTCTCGCCTGACTTGGAGTCTTTCGTCTGTCATGCAGGCGGAAAAAGGCGT
>CAJNIZ010015958.1:0-19051 GCA_905231905.1 Symbiodinium pilosum
GGACGACGACGGGCGACGACGACCATTACGAAGCTGATTACGACGATTACGACAACGACTACTACTACTACTACTACTGCTACTACTACTACTACTACTTCTACTTCTACTATTACTACTACTATGATGATGGCAAATAAAGTTCATTACGACTACCACCAACAGCATCAATAGAAATAGCAATATTAACTAAAGTTGAAATTCACAAAATCACCACGACTCAGGTGTTGCAGCTTCTCGGCCAGGATTCTTTCGAGAAGGTCGAGGAATTTGGCAGGATTTGGGCTCGACGGGTTCAGTGGTTTGGGGTTTTGGACAGAGATTGGGGGGTTCCGAGCTGCTTCTCCTGAATCGCGCGGAATGTTGGTTGGTGCGCGACTGACTGTGAATATCACTTTCAAGGATATGGTCCTACTCCTGGTTAAAAAAGGGGCCTGCAACACTGATATCGGTCCGCTAAGTAACTACGGGGTATCACCAGGATTGCGTAAGGACTATCATGAGCTCTTTGCACAGATGTTGGCATCTGTAGTGATTGCCAGGGCTTGCGTCTTGCGTTTAACTGAATGTTGGAAGTCCTTGACACATTGCATGGGCTTCTCGGATGGGTTATAGTCTAGCAACATGTGGCATCATGTGGCAAACGACGGCTCGGTTGATTTTCATGAGCTCCTTCCTCTGGAAGCACCAGTTGCATTTCCAGTAGTTTCCTTTTATCTTTCTGTGTCGTTCACCCATGCGCACGCGCACCTTGTGAAGTCGTTCATTTCCGGCACTGCGCGAGCAGCCCTTCGCAATGTGTTGCGTTTATGTTTCTTTCTTAAGTGCTTCTGAATGGGCTGACGGGATGCCAAATGCAGTCCTTACGTGTTTTGGACGTGTTTTGTGAGGCGCCGAGTTTTGTAGAGTATCCGGTTTGGTGCTCATGCAGTACTATGCTGCAAATGCAAGGGTCTTCAGTCTTCATGGTGTCTGAGCCCTGCATGGGCATTCTGCAAGCAAGGGTCCCGAAATGCACCCCCAACAGTCGGGATCCTTCCTCTCCAGCGAAGATGATCTTGATTTCAGAACGGTACCTAAGTTAGAAAAACATAAGTGCTGACACCTCTATGGCAGGCTGTCGCTCGCAGCTCTGAAAGTAAGGGGCCTGGATCCCAGCAAAGCGCAGACAGATTTTTGCCATCAGAGGCCTCGCAAGGTGGTCTACGAGTCACGGTAAAGGGCTTCGGGGGTTCATCAGGCTACTAGCAGTCGCAGCTTTGGCATACTTGGAGGTCCACAGGTAGTCAAAATTATTTTGGGCGTTCTAGCTGATTATTGTAGAAGAGGCCGCGGTTTTGCATACCTGGAGCCAAGTAAGGCAGTCAAAACCACCTCTGGGTACTCATGAACATAGGGTATCCATATAAGCTATAGTCTAAACTCCTTAAAGGGGGTTATATAGGGGATTATATAGTGGACTACTATAGGGCTTATTAAGGGGCATCCTAGGAGTTTAGACTATAGCTCATATAATCCTGTGTAAACCAGGCATCATCTCCCCAGAGGTCATAAGTCCGTACATATCCCAGTAGACCGATGCTCAAGCAGAAGGCTCACCCATAAGCTGCAAAAATCTAAATCCCGTACGCGGGGCTTCGGAGGGCCGTAAAGACCAAACTTGCGCAGAAAGTGATTTTCTAGAACGTGTTCTCTACTCTACAGAGCCCTTGACATAAAGCAGTGTGGTTTTGCTCAACCCAAATCAAAAAGAGCATCTAGACCCCTAAGCTTCCCCAACCTCAAACCCAAGTTTGAGGTCCAAAAAAGGTCGCGGCAAAGGAATTGTCTCCACAGGACGGCCTGAGTGAAGAGTTCAGCGAAATACTTATTCAAGCAATTTCAAGCAGACAACGTAGAAGCATGGGAAGTTTGAAAGCATTGGCTTCAGCCTAAACCCTAAACCTTAAACCCCAAGTTTATCCTCAGGAGGTTTTAAACCCCAAGTTTATCCTCAGGAGGTTGGGAGGTTGCACACCGTGAGTCCCTAAACTTGCCTTTGGCTGGCTGGGAATGAAGGAATGGAAAAGAAATTGGAAACTACTATAATGGGATATCCGGTATGGCAAAGAAAATGGAAACTATCCTAATGGTTTTTTAGGGACTACTACAAGGATCCAGTGCTTCTTACCTAGGTAACAAGTAAAAGAATAATAGAACCCCAAAAGGGATAGTATCAACGCATGGTTTGTGGCTGCTAGTTTTAGTGCTATTGCTGTTGCTCGTACTATCACTATTACCACTATGATTCGCAATTATATGAATATGTATCTCACTATTCTCAATTACTAATGCTCTTACTATTAGCGGCGGTCGCGACAACACAGTCTTCACAGAACGGCCCAGGATGCCAGGCCAAGCAGACACAAGCAGACTAGAAGCCTGGAGAAGGAGAAACGGATCCCCAATGTTGCTGATGCTGCCAGCATGACCCCCCAAAAAAGCTGCTGGGTTACGTCTGGGAATTTCCTTGTGGCAGTTTGACCATCCGTTCCCACTGAGTGGGGGCAGCGCGCCGGCGTCACATGGAAGCTGGCTTGGGCTAGATTCCTCCCATCAGTGCAGAGCTGTGACCGGGCTGCAGCATGCAGTCCTGTGGCCACATTGCAGGAACCTCTATTGGGGTTATATTGGGATAATGAAAAAGAAAATTGGAAACTACTGTAGTATATAGGGGTTATATGGGGATAATGGAAAAGAACATGGACACTACTAATTATGGTTTCGGGTTTATACCCTGGGCACTTCTGGATGGCTTTGACTTAGCATCCAGAGCTTCGGCAAAAGAAACGCAGGGTTATCCTGGCACTGGTGTTCGGGGCTGTTTTACAGCTCTCTAAATCATACCCATGCCGCAGTTATTCCGGGTGGTGGGCGGGTCTGACTACATGTTGTGTTGCACCTAAGTCCTATTCTATGTAGATGCGCCCTACATTGCCATGAAACTCGACTCTTGGGATGAGTACTATCACCACAGATGTCTCACTACTGTGCAATCGTTGATTGCATGCTTGCCTGTTGGAGAGTGCCGCTGAAATGGTAAGCTAAAGGGACATGAAGTGCTGTTGGGCAGCAATGCCGCTAGAATCGTTGCTCATGGTCGTTTGCTTCTGCGGCTGCTTCATGGGCATTCTCATGCCTGCTACAGTTACTGTTGCGCCACGAGTGTTCCAGTCTTGCAGCCCCTTGTTGTGCCAGCTTCATCCCCGCACTGGGAAGGTCGGATTCACAAGCCTGGGGACGTTAGGGGCTAGATTCATCTTGGGGCCTCGCCGCATATGTAGAGACACGCAAGGGTCAGATTTGCGCGTCTACCTTCGCCGCAGCATCTGCGAGCAAGGAATTCACTTCCTTGTCTTCCCGCGTGGCCGCGATGGTGGCGATGTTCAGGCCGGCCACTCGCCGGGACCAAGCACGGCGTGAGCATTCAAATATGAGTCGCAGAAGCTACCTTTACGTACATAGTCTCGTGTCGTATACATAGAGCACCATACGTAGTTTGGAGCAGATAATAATGAGGTACTGATGCCAATGGACCTAGATTCTAGACCCCTGCCCTAAACAGTAACCCTAAACCTTTGTCGGCGCGGAAGCCTGGGAGTGCCAACTGCGGCGCGCACTTGTTCTTGATTTCTCTTTGGGGTTTAGGGTGTAGGGTTCGTGCTGGAGGACAAGAATTTTTGTGGAGCAAATAAATTTCGAACGATGAACAAGCGCCGTGCTGCGTCAAGAAGTGGTGTTACCAACAAGAAAAAGAAAAGTTTGCGTACTTGAAGAGCTCATTCAATTCATGAGTGGTAGCAGCTGCCACAGTAGTAGAAGCGATAGCAGGTGAAGCGTTACACGTTTATCATAACGATGTGCTCTAACTATCCTGTGCTTGGATTAGCAGAAGTAGTGACAAATGCAGTCAAAGCAACCATCGCAGTTAAAAAGCATCCCCACAGCCGTTTCCTTGCACTGCCGCTTTCTGCAGATACCTCACCGCATGAGGGGCCGCGTGGAGATTGCAAAGGACTGCTTTATGCTCGGGGACTGGCTTTCAGTATTTAGGGTGCAGTGGGTGGGCCTTGTAATTTATTTGGTTAGTTGCCGCTCAGACAGTTCGGACGCAGCCTCTGCTTTTAGGCTCAGCTAGGCCTTTCCTCACAGGACTTCCTTAACCTGCGAAAAGGGCCAGGAAATTTCGCAGGCTTCAAGGTCTGGGGTTCAGAGAGCATCTCTTGCATCTGCACAAGGGGATGGAAAACGTGGATGGATCAGTGGAATGCTGACTGGTTAGTTCTCAGTTGTGAAAGTTGAATTTATTCCATGCGAGATGATGGCAGGAAACGTATCAGCATTAGTTTTGGGATTTGGGATACCTGCCCCATACCCAGACGTCTAGCCGAAAGTAAGCAGCTCCAATTTGTGTTTTCGACGGCATAGCAACTAGGTTTCCCTGCTGATTTGTGGAAGTTTGTTCTGAGATTGTTGCAAGCCTTCTGAGGGCTCACATTGCCTGCCGAGATGCGTCTCATTTATAGCTGAGAGAGTGGAGTGCCGTACCAGTGTAAGACAATTACCGTCATGCTCTAGCTCAACTCCAAGAGGAGTTTCCAAGAAGAAGTAGGTGGCTAGTAAGCGTGATGCCCGCTCTAGGTAGGCCAATGTGGAAGCACGACCCTGCATGCATGTCCGTGTGGCTCTTGGGCTGTTCCGCAACTCTGAAGAAGGACTATGTGGATCCGGTGGTGCTGTCTTCTACAGAGATCCGTACTGCTCTCAGCAGCGGGTCGAGCTCGGGAATGCAAGTAGGGATTCAAGGTTAATCCAACCACAGCTAAAACTGGTGAAGTTGTTGCCCCCCGCTTCAGGCTCCACAGTGGGCTTAGTGATTGGGGTTGGGTGAGTGACACTCAGCTTGTGGGCAGGGTCCACTGTTTTGAAGCACAAGCCCAGCTGGTTCTTTGGTCAGGAAGTCTTGCCATCGTTCTGTTCTGGATTTCTGACAGCTAGACACAAAACAGCAAGACATCTTGGCAGACGTGAAGCAGCGCATGTGCGTGCGGAGGCATACTATGAAAAACGACCATTTTGTTGTGGTCCCGAAGCCAGCCCCAAAAAGCAGACAATTAGAAGCGAAGTCTCAGTCTCGCTTTCCAAAACGAGGAGGGACTCAGCAGAGGGACTTTCAACTTGAAAGTACGAAACATCTTCAAACCTTGCGACAAAACTGCGGGGCATCAAAAGATGGCCTTCCGACGAGCGGGCTTTTTAACTGCCAGCAGCCTGTTGTGGGAAGCCCACACACTGACTGCAGGTGCGCTGGCATCCTCAACTGGAGGTGCTGATTGGGAGGGTGTAGGTCGTGGCGTGTTGGATCATGGTGTGCCCTCACCAGACACCATGACAGAGCTTTAGGGCCCAGTGGCCTGCAACATTCCCTGCTGCGTGTCTGCATGGTGTCCGATTTCCGGAGGTGACAACATGCTCGACTGTTTTTTTGGACGAAGCAGGCAGCTGCAGATCTGCAGCTGCAGTCCCTTCCTGCTAAATCCAACCGTATGCTTTCTTCTCACAACTACCCTGAACCCTTACCACCCTGGCTTATAAAACTTGGTCCAGTGCAGTATGAGTCGTGCAAATTTCCCAAAGCTCAGCAGAATGACAGGCCTTGACGGCCGAATCCATCCGGCGCCCAAAGCCCAGTTGTAATGAGTGCAGTTGCGGATTCCTCAAAACAGGGGGTGCTCAGGTGACCCGATATGAGCTGTAGTCTCAACTCCTTGAAGAGGGTCATACAGGGGGTGATTATATTGGGGAGTCATTCAAGGGGTTATTGACAGGGAACTTGGCAGAGCTGCACACGTTTCTTTTTGAGAGTGGCACACAAGGTGTCCCATCCATCCTCAAACTTGGTTCATTTAAGCCATCAATGTGAAGCCAACCCTGCTTTGACGTCCTTCGCGCAGCGAGTTTGCGATGTTGTGAATGATATTCGGGTTCAAAGAGGTGAGTCGGGTTGGCTACTATGTGGGAGTTTCCATGAGAGGCGGCCCAATATCCACTTCAGCATGCTACAAGACATAAGTTCTATCGTGGAGACTCCCGAAAACAAGCCCCCATCTTCTGGAAACTCCCATGTAGGATGTAATCAAATCCATGTTTTGATTCCCGAGGTCGCCCTTTCCATATGCCAGGAAGCTTTGGCGACTTTGTCCATTGCGAGACAAAAGCTTAACTCGCATTTAGATTGTAGAGTCCCATTGCAATGTAGACCTCTGATGAATAAACCTGGAGTATCATGGGGATCCTGCTATTCAGGCCCTTAAAAAGGACAGGGTGTAGTAGTCAGGGGTTTACATTATAAGTATAAGGGTTATAGACTCCCCCAACACAAGCTATAGGGATTGCACGCGGGCTGTACATGCACAATGTATTTACTGTGTTGGGAGCATGGCGCAGGTTTGCTTAACTCAAGGCTCTTCTAGGGAGCGTTGAAAGACCCCAAACCGTTTTACTCTGCTTCTTCGTCCCCAGAAGGATTGGATCCGAGAGCTGCAAGGAGGTTTCGAAGCCCGACCCTAAACCCTATAGTCACCCTGGGGTAGATAGGATATGGCTTTGGGTATACTATAAGAAGATCCCCACATATCCCATGTTCAATCACTTAAGGGGGATGTTAAACCCTCTGCTTGTTCGCAGGGAATGGAGGAACGGAAAAGAAAATCAAAACTGTTATCGGGGACGAGTAGGGGCTACCATACGGACCTAAGTAAGCCACAGGCTCCAAGAGGTCCAAACTTAAGCAAGCAAAGTTTCAGCTGCCCAGGCTCCCTCTCCTTGGGCCTAAAGCTGTGAACTTTAGGGTTTAGGGTTTAGGGCCTACATCACGCATGTCATCCACTCCGAAACTCGAAGCCACACTTCCATGTTGAAGTACGGACCCGGGCACGACCCCAAACAAATGCCCATCCAGCTTTTTCTCCACCACCCTAAACCCTAAACCTGCCCCATCGCTGTAATATGCGGCGTGCCCTGGTGCTAACGCTTGAATTTGTGGCTGTTTCAGACTTGTGGCCTCTATGATTTTGTGTCGCTTTCCCTGTCATTAATCGTATGTATGTATGTATGTATGTATGTATGCATGCATGTATGTATGTATGTATGCATTCAAGCGTAACGTAAATATGTAGGGTTGTGTATATGTACACATGTATGTTTGTAGCAATGTATCAGTGAATATGTACTTGTATATATATATATTTGTATATGTATAGTCCCCGCCCCCCTACCCATGTGATCCCACCATTTCCACAAACACCGCAAATTACGATGTGTATCGATATGTGCAGTTCGAAAGTATCCTTAAAGCTCTACTCATCGCAGGCAGATTTTGAAGAGCTGCTGGACAGTCAAGGACCTCCTAATAAATCCCAGAGATTTACCACCCCAAGCCCTGAACCCTAAACTTAAAGCCTACAGCCTATAGTCCCCCTTAAGTATATAGAAGATGTCCATTGGGTATATTATAATAGGATCCCCATATACCCCATATTCTATCTACTTAAAGGGGGACTGTAAACCTCAGACCCTAAACCCCGAGGTTGCAAAAGCAGGTGATGGAGATCTACACGCTCTGCTCCGAGCTTCAGGATGAGATTTCATGGAGTCGCCTAAGCAATCAGGTTTGGTGTTTAGTGGTTACCTAGGGTGAGGGCGGCTTACATGTGTAACCCGGCCCAAGGGCAAAGCCCATTGATCATAGCTTCTACATCCTGCTGGCAAAAGCAGTCCCATTCTGCAAGCAGATTCTCTTTGATTTTATTCAGTGGTGAACCCTAAACCCTAAACCTGCTATGAAGCGGTCAACTGTAAGGGGCGTATGCCTTCTTCGAGGGAAAGGGTCGAGAGACCGTTCTTTGCGCCCAAGGCCTGCTTGAGTAAACCGAGCGAAAGGAAGGTCCTTCTGCTTGTTAACTAATGAATTGCTACCGTTGCCAGACTAACAGTGAGGGTTAAGTTATGATTGCACATTATGGCTAAAACATTAAATGCAGCAACTTGGAAACCCCACCACAACACAAGGAGAGTACTGAAACGGCGGTCAGCTAACCGGCCACGAATATTGTAGAACTTCCCAAGTTCTTCTGACCAAGGGTTACACAACAGTCTACTAGTGTTTTGTCTTGGTCCAGTGCAAACAAGGCCAACAGCCCGACCCTGATTTTATGGATCCTAACCACATGACCTGTGTAAGAGGCATCCTCAGAAAAGACCGGTTTCTAAAGAATTTGGCCTATAATAAGACTATAGTATATTTTGGGAGCCATATTGGGGTCCCCTGTGTTGGGAAACAACCATTTTCGTCCTTTCACAGAAGCTCAAAATCTCCGTGGAAGTGAAGGCTTTAACAACTCCATGGTCATGTAGGTCCTATGCAAGAAGCGCTTTGAAGTAGGGGGAGGATGCTGAACTACAAAAGGCGTCACGGAGACGTTTGGGGGTTCGCAGCTTGTACCTCTAAGGCTTAGTGAGGTGAGCAGCAGTTGTTGATGGGAATCCGGTTGCTTCCCACAGTTGCGTGACTGCGTGATGCTGCTAGATTCCTCTTTGCCCTGGCCTCTTGCGGAGTTCCTACGGAGGTTTGTGATACGGAATTGTTTTGGCGTTGCTGTACAAAGCCATCCATGCATCCAGCCGTGTGGCGAAGACTAGATGCTCTCTGACGGCTTCGCAGCGGTGAGATTCCAAATCCCCGTGGGTTTTGGACGGCTGTCTCCGCGAAGCATCTGTTGCGCGCACAAGTCCTTTCATTTCTCGTTAGGGCATGCGGCTTCGGGAAGATCGGATAGTGCCGAGGCTACTCTTTTTTGTTGGAACGCTTTTTCTAGCCAAGGTCGCGGCAGCTCACTTCCAAAGCAACAAGCTCATCATCGTGCTCAGAACCCGCCTGCTAGCATGCTAAGCGTGAACCCTCAACCACTCACCCTATGCTTCCTGGTTCTTAGATGGGAAGAAGGGAATATGATCCCTATATAATTCAAATATAACCCAAATGTGAGCCTAATATAACCCAAATATAACCCAAATATGACCCCAATATAATCCCAAATAATCTCTCCCCATATTCCCTAATAAGAAACAATAATAAGTCAAGGTTGGAACGTGGACTATCCGTGCAAGGCCTAAAAGGTGGTAAGCCGACCAAAGCATGGCTTAGCATGGGTTTACTCACCTGGTGCTTAGTAGGGAATACGTCTATACATTATTTAGGGTTATCTAGGATTATATTCCTCTAAATACTACATTTAGGGATTATCTAGGGATTATTCCGTTATCCCCTACTATGAACCAGTAAGTTGAACTCACGAGCCTAGCCCCAGATCCCAAGCCCAAGAGACCGAAGCTCCCTCTGAGTCAGCCTTTTCGCGTGTGACAGTGCGGATTCCTGGACGATTGCCAAAATGCTCAGTAGTCAGGAGCGGCTTTGTGACCCTGCATACAGAAGATCTGTAAAGCATACCATGTCAGCCGTGCGTACTTACAGTCGTAATTTTCAAGCGCCGTGCTTACTCCCCAGCACGGATTGCGTTTGACTGCCGGGGCCACAGACATGGGAAATAGCGTGGAAGAAGAGACTGGATGTAGGGGCAAGGGGATACTCGGAGTTTAGACAATAGCTCATATAATCCTATGCCTATCATCTCTATGACGCCTTGTAAAATCCTCGCATCACCCTACCTGGTAAACCTTAGCCTGTGAGGCTTCTGCATTACACCTCTCCAACTCGTTCCAAGGCGCCGACGTCAGTTTTTTCTCGTTTTCCTGGGGCCGCCAGGTTCCGGTAAGCCAGGGCCCTACGGTTTAGCCTTTTAGGGTGCTGCAGCAGTTCTTGACAAGGTTTCGGACCTCTAGGATTTAAGGGGCAAGGATGTAGGTTTGAGCGCTGTCTCCCCATTTAGTTCTGATTACGGGTACTCTTCTGGAAAACAAGGGCTTCAGGGGCAATCAGATGGAAAAGCGAGGGGGCAATGGATTGGAAAGGGGGGGGGGGGTTATAGCAAGACATGGGTGGTGGTCAAAATTATGGTCCGTTTTTGGATCCCTATTATAATACGGCACCTAATATTTTGGGTACCCAAAACAGACCATAATCTTGACAACCACCCGCATGTGGTTTAGGGTTTGGGGCTGACTTGCTGGAAGCTTGGCTCTGTTTGCTTACTGGTGGTTATTGGGGAATGGCGCATGGAGAACATGGAAGTTACTGTACTCTTTGGGGGTGATATAGTGGCTCTAGGCATCCTGTGCTAGTTGTTATTATTGCGAACATTATCATGATGATTCTTATTGATAAGATACAAGTATGACTGTTATTGCTAGCACTACTGCCAGTACGACGACTATTGCTTGAGTCAACATGGGAGCTTTCAAAAGCAGGGGGGCCCTGATATACCCAAGTGCAGTAGAATCCTTAGTCCGGGGCCCCTGAACGATAGGGACCCTGATTTTGGGAAGCCCTACACTGTTAAAGAGAGCAGACCCTAAGGCTGCCAGTTACCTAAATAGTAGGCTACTGGGCTATGTAAGTATAGGGTATATAGAACCCAGAGCCCATCATTTAGGTACTCTAGGAATAGGTATAAAACGAGGGATCATACTAGGCATTTTGTAGGATGCAAAGGTGGAGTCAAAGCAGACCTTAAACTCTGAAACATGGGTTTGGGGTTTAGGGTGACCCCGAATCATAGACCCCAGACCCTAGATCTGCAGTCCTCAACACTTTTCAGTTTGCTATTGTAGAACCAGAAAGCAATGATGAACAGCAACATCTGTAGAACATGTCTAGGGGGATGACAGAAAGCCTGAAGCCTATAGTTAAAGCTTTTCAAAGTCCGAGCGAGCCTGGCCGGGCTTTGTGCTCGCAATTTGGATTTTTCCATTGTTTCGCGGCCACCTTTGAAAGTGGGTTAGGGCATCGAGGGCTTATGGGAAAATATGAGGGGTTATAGGGCACCCTGAAAAGGGTTATGGGGGATGCAAGGGTTTTAGGTTTGAAGTTTGGAAGCTTAAACCCTGAACCCTAAGCCCTAAACCCCAAACCGCGTGTAGGCTTCAGGGTCCAGGAAGCTTTGGGGCTTGCAAGCACGTCCGTTCATCAGGATTTGGGGTTTAGGGAATAATTGCATACGGCTTAGGGAAAGTTTCAATACTCCTTGAGTTGAACGCCTCCGTTGGAGTTTTGAAGGCTTTTTTTGGAGAGCATAGCACGCACGCGGTGGACGATTTAGAGGCCTGGGTCACATAGCTTGTTGGAGCCTGTACGCTCTATGCCCATATCAAGCCATATGTACTATGGTCTAAACTCCTTCAAAGGGGGTTATGTAGGGGAGTATACAGGGGGCTACTACAAGGGTTATTGAGGGGGTTCCTAGGAGTTTTAGACTATAGCTCATATCAGGGTGGGGAGTGAGGATTGGTCACATCAATTTCAACCGAACTTGGCTTAGCGGCCTCTGGCAGGAACACGTCTGGGCGGGTATAAGTAGCTTGCCCTCAAGGTCCAAGTAGCTGACATTGGTATTTGAGTTCTTGGTAGTAGAAGCTGTAGCATGGACTTTGGGGAATTAACTGATTACTTGCCGCGCGCATGCTGACCTCCCCCTACTTAGACCCCCAAAGACATAATGGTACCAAATTGGGTATTCCGCGGGGGTACGAGTAGCCCTAAACCCTAAATAGTACCGGTGTCCATATTCTTTTCAAACTCTTCCCCTGAATGTTGGATCGTGAGTAGTGCGGGTGCCTCCCAAACAAAAAGGGGAGCTCTATAATTGCAAGTCCTCTTTAAACAAATCAGGCAGTCTGAGGGATTCTATGGCTCGCGGTTTAGGGTTCAGGATAAGGGCAGGAAGTCCCTTCGGTCGTGCTGAATTCCTAGAATTCCCAAGACAGGGTTTAGACTAGTTTTGAAGACAACCGGACCTCAGCAATAGAGCTCGGCCTTCATGTTTAAAGGCCTAGACTTCAAACTCAATTAAAACCTAATTGAAATCTATCAAAACTAACGAATACCTACTGAATCCTAATTAAAGTGCAGCGACATTTGGCTAAACACTTAATATATTCAGCAGGAAATAAGCTCAATGAACATATATTACAAGTTGAAGTAAACATGAAAGGCAAATTAGAATGGCCGCGCCAATAACCCACATAATTGAATCCTTCCCCCCCGGAAAACTTCTATATCATTAAGGTTCAGGGGGCCTGCTGGACTACCCCTTTGGAATGTGATTGCCCTGCCTGATCACATATTTGGCCAAATTCCAGATTCCAAATGCAATAGAGCCCGACCTTGAGATTTAAAGGCCTGGCTTTAGAAACCAGGAGCAGTCTGACCTCATCATAAACCTTGCGCAGGCTTCTTTTGGGCAGAAAAGATTTGACTTACTTGCCAACCCCCCAAATCAAATGGGCGGTCCAGCAGCAGTGTCTGCAAGCTTGACTTTATTGCACCCGTCGCCTCACTATTCGGGATTCAACTTTCAACCAACCCCCCGTACAGCGCCTATGGGTGTATAAACCTCTACAGCACCTATATCGCCCCTATAACCCCAAAAGCCCATATACCTGCTCCCCCATAGAACCCTTCATTATCCTTACTAGCAGAGTGTATAACTTTGCCCCTGAGGCTCGTAGCTCTGCTTGGGGTGCACCATCTATGCCCCATATATGTCCCTATAATACCACTCCACCTTAGGCACCAGTAAGTTCGGTTCGTGTTTGTTTTCCTTGGTGTCAGGTGTGAGTCTGTTCCCTGGGTCCCCTGGTCCCCAGCTCCTCAGGGATCGGGCAGATCGGGGTTCAGGGTTTGGGGTCTTGGGCATCTCGTGTGTCAAAAATGTAACAGGGATGAGGGCTCCCCACAAAAAAAGATTGGTCGAACCGCACCTAAGAGAGAACAACAAACAGCCGAGCCACACCTAGGGAATAAACGCCCTTGCCCGCTTCAAGGCCCTGGGTTCAGGTTCCTGCTTCACGGCTGGTGGCCTCCCAAGCATAGGTGCTGGCTTAGGCATGGGCGCATTTGTCTATATTTTGCTTCTCTCGCAACAAGGAAGAACCGGTAAGCAAACTTAGCAGGCGCGCCTATCCTGGAGAACAAGTTCTTAGGTACATGTTTAAGATCTCGCGCCAGTTGCCCGTGACATAAAGAATAGTGTGGGCAATACAGGGCTTGGGTATCCGCGACCCCCCAAAACTAATAGAAACACAAGTACTTGTTCATGTAGGATTTAGCTTTACTGCTGTGCTTGTCGCACACCTTTTCGCTGACATGCATCATATCAAGTGGCTTAGGCAGTGGTTCCTTGACCCAGGAGGGTTCACAACAGGCTTGAGGATCCTGGTCCTGGACCTAGATCTGGTACGCCCAGCGCCTGGTGCTCGTCCCTTGTTCTACTGTGTGACCCGGCTGTCGCGACAAGCAAAGCGCAAGACAAATGATCTCACAAAAGTTGAGGGTTCTCAGAGCATTTATACATAGATCATGCGAAACCTGAGGCATACCTTTGCGACCTATGGATTTCTTTGCCATTACATGACCTTTCATTGTAAGTTTCGTGGGCCCTGATCATGAAAGCGTGACATGCTTCAAGCACCACAAGCCTCCCAGCATAAAAGAGAGGGTTTGGTGTGGACCTAGTGATGCTCATGCTTGCAAACCCCGCGGCTTTATCCAGCAGCTATAGTCCCCCTTAAGTAGATAGAATGTGGGATATATGGGGATCTTATTATAGTATGCCCAAAGCCATATTCTATCTATTTAAGGGCGATTATAACCCAAGCAACCTCAATCGAGAATGCCAAGTACCCAAGAATTCCATTCGATTTGGCCGAGTAAACGGCCCAGTGGTACGAGCGTCTGGCAAAAGCGGCACTTAAGGTTTATAGGGACAAGCCCTTCCGACAAAACCTTTGCACACGGCCCCATGATTCTTTTGAAGCTTAAGCGCGAGAATTCTACATAGTGTTGGCCGCGAAATTGCAAGCAGCGTTAATAGCAGAGAGGTCTAATTGCAAATTCCTTTCACTCAAACAGACGACTGTGAAGAAGCAGGTATACTTGACTGGGTTTACAGGAGCAGGCACCAGATGAAGGTTGCCAAGGTAATCAATCGTGTTGTTTGCTATTCCTGCCATTTTGCGTCATGGCATGAGATCCAAGTGCCATACAAATGCTGTAATGCATGACATGGATATTCAGCTGAATGTTATGTGGCAGCTTTAAGTTTCTGGATTCTGCAATGTGAGGGGTTTGTTGCTTCCGGGCTGGGGTGTTTGTGTGTCGCATGCATGGTGTCCAGTCATTTTTCCAACAATGGGAAGTTGGATCCAGGGTTTCAACCGCATAGCCTTCTTAAGCTTGCGTCACACCCCTTTCTATGTATGCGTGTTGTACTTATCCAAACGTCGCTGCTTCCATCTTTGTTCGTTGTTTCTGCAGCGTTAAACGCGGCTCTCGTGCTGAGGACGACTCTGGGCAAGAGGCTGGCACGTAGTTTTGAGAGAGTCGCTTAGCAAGAAGGGCCCCCAAATCAGGAATACGCGATTGTGAGTCCGCTTCCCATGTGTTTCGTACACCTTCTTGACCTCCTATATCTTTCAACGGCTACCGCACAATTCTTGCTCCTTGACTTTAAACGGCTTGTCGCCATCAACTTCGTGCTTCATAACGGGTACCTTGTGTCTCGAGGATGATTGAGTAGCAGCAACTTGGGGGTGTAGGGCTGTGGTAGCCAAGGTAGACAACATATCAGATGTAAGCGGGTGAGGACACTTCCACATGGGCAGGTGATCGAAGCCACAGGGTGTTCTCAGTGGCCCCTTTTGCCCAAGAAAGAAGAGTCTGAAATGGTGCAAAATTTGCAGGGGGCATTATCAGTTGCACATAAGCTAGATGGCTCCCCGTGAACTTCTTGGTTGCTATCATGCAGGCTTCCTTGCGGGGCATGATTGCTACCACGCCATTGAAGAGCTTCTGAAACATTGTCAGCATCGCGGTATTGCTTGCGTCAACTTGAGATGTATTAAAAATTGCGGCAATAATGCCATAATGGAAGCCAGTATTGACATAGAGGTCGGGTGGTGCATAGTGTAACAAAGTGATTCAAGTTCGAGCTCTGAATGCCAGGTTGTCAGCCGAAATGGGCTTCTACCATCTTTCTGGAGGAGCCAGGGATGTGTTCCTGATAAGTTTCGAAAGGAGCAATCTGCATACTCAGTACTTCCTTGCACCTGTATCTTCAAAGTAAGAAAATCAGTCAGGCCAGATGGGAAGGAAGTTTCTATTCTATAGGTTTTAGAACTAAGGCAGGACGGGGTGAGGGAACAAGCCGACCAGGGGTCCTTTTTGGTTTTGCGGCTTCAGTGCGTTGAGTCGCAGGTAGCATTCTTCCTTGAAATCGCGATTCTTCAGCCCCTGCACATTTTCATATATTTTCCAACATGTTTGTGCTCGACCCTTGGTTGTATACGCGCTACCAGTAATCAGCAATGCCAAACGGAGTTTGCCAAATCACATTGTAACGCTCTTCACATAATGGTCTCTCAACTCCCCTTGCCCATCTCTATGCACACATCCGCGGGGTCCTGCAGGGCACGGCTTTTTTGACAGATCCTTACGTGCAGCCCAGCCATAGGGCTTTCGTGAGCTACTGTCACTGCAGACGGAAACGCTGGGGGTGAGTAAGTGATTCGGAAAGGCTACAGTCACAAAGGGACACCTCAACGTGGAAGTAAGGTTGCAGTATTGCATTGGCCCAGTCCGTAGTATTCCGCAAAAAAAAAAAGGTATGTCCAAAAACTGACTGCTTATGGGAGAACATGCACCAAAAATGGGGTGACCACCCTAACCTCTAATATCCGGTGGTGACGAAACCCTTCTCAGTGCACCCACGGTTTTTCCAGAAATTGGCTTTAAACCCCAAAACCCACAAGGAGAGGCCTACCGCACTGCAAAGTCTCGTGCGGCTGTGAGCACGCAGCTGGGTCTTTGCTTACAGGGGCTGCTAGTTGCAATATGAGCTGTAGTCTAAAGCCCTTAAAGGGGGTATGTATAGGGGATTACATAGGGAACGATTTTCGGGTTTATTAAGAGGGATACTAGGAGCTCAGACTATAGCTCATGTCTGTATAGGGTTTATAGGCATTCTGTCGGGATTTAGAGGGATTGCATAGGTCCCTTGGGATTCTGTAGGGGCGCATGGGTAAAGGGGTAGCTCCAACTTTTGTTAGTTGTACCTGAACTGGATTATGTTCCGCTAGAGTACAAGTTTATTGTAGAAATCAAGTATACTTACCCGTGAACCTCCTGGTAGTGTTACAAGCGTTCAGGCTTTCAGGCTTTCAGGTTTCAGGTTTCACATACGGCCTTAAAGAAAGCGTGTTGCGCTCATAAAGGACCTGCCTACTGTTGCTGATTGAGATCACTGAGGTTTGCGGATGGCGGGGCTCATTGTGATATGGATGCTAGCATCCATGCAAATTGACTTTCTGTTGTCAGGACGTCCCAAAATAAAGAAGGAAATATCCTCACCGGCTTGTGGCAGCCAAATTTCGCTACCCTAAACCCTAAAATCCCTAAACCCTAAACCCTAAATCCCTAAAGCCTAAATCCCTAAGCCTTAGGATCCCCATAACCCTAGACGGCACAGCAAACACGCAGCCCAGGAAAGCAGAGGCTCATCAGCAAACTTATGCCAAAGTGCCGGATCCTTAGCATCCTTGTAAATAATGCAGGTTAGAGGGGTTATATGGGGGTTATAGGGGCTATAGGGGGATTATAGGTGTTTTTTAGGGGGTTACAGGGGTTATATAGGGGGTAAAAAGGTTATATGGGGGATTGTCCTAAATTACTGTCAATACGGGGTCCTATATTTAGGTTCCTGTTATAATACGGGGCCCTGTATAATTTCCCCCCATTTTGGGAACAGTAATTTAGGGAAACTTCCATATGGGGGTTATAGGGGCTATAGGGGGATTATAGGGGTTATATAGGGGGGTTACAGGGGTTATATAGGGAGTAAAAGGGTCATATAGGGATTATACAGGGGTTGTTTACTTAGCCAATAGAAGAACTTTGACCTTTTTTGGGCTTCCTTTCTGGGTCCCTATAGGAAAGTTAACTTTTTTGGCCCTGGTTATTGGGGAAGAGAGGTAGGGTTCAGAGTTTGGCAGTGTCCTTACAAATGCTACAGGGTTAAGAGTGTCCTTACAAATAATGTAGGGTTCAGGGTTTAGAGTGTCCTTACTAATAATTTATGGCTTAGGGTTTCAGGTGGGGCCCAGAGAATGAGACTAGGGAAGTGTGTGATGCTGTATCATAGAACGATCGTCTGGGAATAATGTTGGTAATTCTTCGACCTCAACCTCCCACAACCCAAAGAGGATGATGAGGGGTGTTTAAGAGTGCTCGCAGTGCATGCTTGTAACCATATAAGATTTCTTCCGCATTGTTTCCGGGTTTTACTGAGAAGACGCTAAGTTAGGCTTTGATAAGTCAGGCTTTCAATAGTGAAATGTGTCCAAAAGCTTTTTTTGGCTCCAGAGGGAACAAGCTTGACCGGGGTCAGAACTGTCCTGTGTTAGGTGGACCCCCCTACCCAGTAATAGTGACTGCAAGGGACAATCAGGATTATACTAGGGATATCTTATATTCCCATTCGACCCCTATATTACCTGTATATAGCCCCTATATTGCCTTTACATAACCCCTATATTTCCCCTATATGGCCCGTATATTACCCTTGTATCAGGATAATAAGGATTCTATCAGGGTCCTCTTGATACGTGGGGTCCTCCAAACCCTAAACCCTAAACCCTAAACCCTAAATAAACTTCATTCGCTGCGGTTGGTGAGTACGGGAAGGTTGAGAGCTGATAGGGGGTAAGGAGGTACCTGGTCTCTCGGGTTACTGTAACATATTGGGGTTACATGGGGATGATGGAAAAGAAATGGAAATTACTCTTTAGGGTTTAGGGTTCTTTAGGGCTTGGGCTGCATTGTAGTACCATTTGAAACTGGTATGGTTGTTGTTTAGGATTTTTGTTGGGACCGCCAAGGCGGTACTACATTGGAGCATGCACGCAGGGACTCCTATGTAGCTCTTTGTAATAGTATTTGAAATTCCTGTCCCACATGCTAAAACAAATGCAATAAGAAACCATGTATGAGCTCCAGACCCTGAACCTTGTGTATCCCTAGAAACAACTGTGTAGTCCTATATACCCCCAAGGATTCCCTATACTACATAGGAGCCCCTGAGCAAGGTACTGTTTTACCAGGGTTTCGGATCTTATTATCCATCGCGCTAGCAGTCGGAGGCCCTGTTCTCTGGCCTTTGCCATTTGGAACATCGAACGGGGAACGAATGATATAGAACAGGCTCGCTCACGTGACGACAAAGGGCGTTCAAGGGTTCAGGGTCCAAGAGCGACAGCACTTTCCAAAGGAGCCTGCGGTTTCCAGATGCATGGCTGAATGTCATATAGACCATAGTCTGAACTCCTAGTATCCCCCTTAATAGCCCCCTTAGACGTCCCTTATGTATTCCCCTATATGACCCCCTTTAAGGAGTTTAGAGGCTGAGCTTTGCACTGCCAGGCATGGGGTTAAGTCGGTCCAACGGCTTCGTAACTTTGCAAGGATTAAAAGACTAGACAGGAACCCTCTATTACCAGTACTATCGAAAAGTAAGAGTTAACAGGTGGTAGTAGTAGTCGTCGTCGTCGTCGTCGTCGTCGTCGTCGTTGTTGCTGCTGTTGCTGTTGCTGTTGCTGTTGCTGTTGCTGTTGCTGTTGCTGTTGCTGTTGTTGTTGTTGTTGTTGTTGTTGTTAGTGTTAGTGTTAGTGTTAGTGTTGTTGTTGTTGCTGTTGCTGTTGCTGTTGCTGTTGCTGTTGCTGTTGCTGTTGCGGTTGCGGTTGTTGTTGTTGTTTTTGTTGTTGTTGTTGTGGTTGTCGTTGTTGT
>CAJNIZ010015958.1:19151-40691 GCA_905231905.1 Symbiodinium pilosum
TGGGGTTTAGGGGCTAAACTCCTTAAAGGGGATTCTGCTTTCAAGCTTCAGCCACAAGCTTGTGAGGTGTCACCCTCAAAGCCCCAGGCCGTAAGGTCCAAAGTTTCCCCTTGCGGCACTTGAGCGACATTGGAGGTGTCAGTGCTGCACTTCATGGAGACTACACACTGGCTGCTTGGGATATTGTTTTTGGCACCTTGAGCCTTCATGCCCTGCTTCTCCTGCAGTAGATGGAGAACCAAAAACACGCCACAGCGTGGCAAGCGTTGAAGCCCTAGGCGAACTAGATACCCATGGACCTCCAAAGAGCAACCTCTTGGCAGCCGGCATGGGGTTTGCCCTCAAAAGGTTTGCAGCGCTCGCCCTGGCGGCTTCAAAGCTGAAGCCGGCACCGGCAGCAGCCTTAAGGGAAGGTTGGGATTTAGGGTTTAGGAGCCTAAGGTTTATTTATGAGGGCCAGCTTGTGGCCTGGGAGTTTTTAGGGTTTATTGGGTTCAATCCTTTCCCCCTAACAATAAAGCCCCCCCAACATGAATTCCGAACCATGTTCAATGCCAGGAGTGGGCATGCATCCTTCGACTGGAACATTAGGGGAGGGTAGTATATGATAGGGTCCTATTGATAATCTCATTAAAATCAAGTAGAAATCGATTAAATCGAGTAAAAAGCCGATTCAATTTAATAAAGCTCGTAAAGAAATGGGAATAAAGTCAATTAGAACCAAAGCAAAAAGCAGATGAAATCTAATGAAAACCTGAATAAGACCAAATTAAGATCGATTCGAAGGCGCAATTAATACCAAAAACATATACTCAAAATCAAAAAAAGTTTAAATGCACTTAAAACATCTTAAACCCTAATCGGAACCTTATGGGAAAAGATTTAATTAAGATCTCAATAAACCCAATTAGAATCGCATGGAAATTTATGTGAATTCCTTCACTTTTGTATAAGTTTCTTCATGAAAACCATTCAAAAACAATCAAAATCTAGGAAATTTAGGATCCCTATCCTTGAGAGTCATGCTAGGGACCCCCTAATTCAGAGGATCCGAGGTGTGATTAACTTAAGTCTTGGCCCTGTTGAAGTAGTCTTGGGGGCAGATTTCAGCATTTGGAATTCTAGGGACCAGCATTTTATATTAGGTGAGGTTTAAGATTAGGGAAGCGATTAGAGGATTGGGACGTGAGAAAGATTAAGACTAGATCGCCCTCAAGAACCTTCCCTACTTTCTTCAAAAGACAGGCGAGAGGGGTTCAGGGCAAAAGGGATGCCGAGTCAGTGGCTGAGGGTTTGGCGGGGGATGGGTTCATTTTTCCGGTGTGTCCCCTAGCCGCCATATGACTTCAACCGCCTGTTCTTTTAGGTTCGGCATCAAACTGTGGACGAGCAGTTGGTGCAACTTTACTGCTTGGCCAGGGCTATTTTCTGTGTTCATAGGTCATCTCGAGGCAGAAGTATTTAGAACAAATACCCAAGCCCCAAAGCGAGCCAAAAAGCACAACCCACCACGCGGCAAAGCTGTGGAACCCTAAGTGCTTAGACGTAGACCCAAATCCTCAAACGCCTCAAACGCATTGCTCCTCAAGGTGTCCTTTGATGGTTTTCTGCCGAAGGAAAGCCTTGCATGTTGATGTATGGGACGGGCCTGGACAGATGGGTTTTGGCCTCGGGAAATTTGGCTGTGGGTTTCTTGGAAGGGACTTAACCCCAGATGAGTTGACCGAACGCCCAATGTTTCCAGGTCTTCTGCACAGAATGCAACCATCAGACTTGGTCGGGTGTGTCGTGTCGCAAATTGTGGGTCTCTTTATGCACCAATGCAAGAAGGATAGTCATCCTCCTTGTCCAAAGACACCCACAAAAGATCCCATAGTTCGACAAACACACAAGTTGTACTTGGTGCTTTGATGTAGGAGGAGCGATTCCGATTTCAAGAATCATCCGCATCTGGGGCTGCAATCCAAGTCTTCAAACCCCTACTATGCGTCAGGAGGGCTTGTAACCTTTTAAAAACGTCTGTTGTGTTTGGTGGGATCAATGTTCAGCCTTCATGTCATTATTTTGCCCTTCTTCCTGCTGATTTGCCATGCTCTGTTTTGAACTGATTATTGTGGATGAGTTCCGCGTCACCACCACGAGTTCTACTACCACCCGTTCCAATTTATATTCTACTTCCGCATGGAAAGGTTTGCGATTTTTCCAGCCAACATGAGAGCCAACATGGCCAGTTGCTCCTGCAGATCCCACATGCACTTACACTACCACGCACCTCGAGTTCCTGTTCAATCATCCGGGTAGTTGGAGCAAGTGTTTTGCAGCCTTAGAGTCGGTACCCAGAAGAGCCAGCCCTTGTAACAGTAATCTTTTTGTGGGTTTCTTGCACACGCTGCCAAAGAGCAACAAGGAAACCGTCTGTTCCCAACCGAAAGGTCACGAGTGAGGGATGCGAGGGATTCGCCATCACTCCAATCTGGAGGGTACTGGTAGTTAATAATTCAGCACTTACCCTAAAGGTCCAAGTACCTAATAATCATATACTCACCCCAAACCTGTACTATAATTACTATTACCCAAATGCCAAGTACCCAATTATTGGGTACATGGACCCTAAACCCTAAACCCTATATACCCCCATATATCTCTACATGATCCTAATTATTGGGTACATGGACCCTCTGGGTTAGACTTAGCCATCCAAGCTGTCGTAATAGTGGAGCCGTCGTCGCTGTAGCTCGGCATGTTGCTCTTTCCTTAAGGAAACTTCTGCAAAAGGTGGGGCTCCTTGCTGGGATCCTGTAGGGGAAAGGCCAGTCAGTGTGCAGGACTTGCCCGAGTTTGAGGAAAAGGCCGGTGAGCTGTTGCTGTAGGAGCTTTAGGCCTTGGGGGTGAGATGGGGGATTCGGACTTTGCTGCTTTAAGCAGGTTGCTAGGTCATGGCTTAGCTTATCTTTAAGCAGGCTTAGGGGGATCCCGTCTGCTTGGCTGGCCCTGAAGCCCACACACCTTAACTGGCCTTTGCTTAGCTGGGAATGAAGGAATGGAAAAGAAAATGGACTTAATATACTGGGTTATTTAGGGAGTACCGTAGGGATCCGTTCCCTCTCCTTTCTAACTAAAGGTAAGATAAGGAATGCCGTGAAGAACCAGAGCTTTGCTTGCAGGAGGGGTCATGCTTAGTATTCTTGAAGCACCACAGCTTCGGCGCGCAGTCCTAGTTTCCAGCCACTGAGGATTGCTTCTGACGTGTGCCGCGCTTGCACATTTGAGCCTGCAGAAGAAAGAAGAAACATGTTGCTGCTAGGCTGATTTATGAGACGATTGTGATTGCTAGCCCTGCGATATGTACACACTTCAATGTGCATCTTGGGTGGGGGGAACAGAGCAATTGCAATTGCAACCATTTGCTAGGTTATCCAGCAACGCCGTGGATCTTTCCTCAACCAGTCCCTACCCTTGCCACCATTGGAATGTTTTTGATTGTATGGAGAAGCCTTTAAGAAGTCGTTTGACCAGCCTAATACATTCAGAAAGCTCTAGAGTGTAAACCCCGGCCCTATAAGGCCTAAGCTCTAAACTGGACCTGCGTCCTCCAGGTGGGACAGTTGGGTTTGGTTGTGAAGCTCCATTGCCCAGAGGAGGTGAGCTGCTCAGACCTCGAGGGTACTCCAAAGTGAGGGTTTTGATGCTATTGTAGGCTATTGTTATTTGCAAGTACTTTATTAATTCTCTAGGTCCCATGCCATACCTCGGAGGTTTATACAGTCAGGTTTGCGTTGCTTTGGCTTAGTGTTGATGAGTGACCACCCATTTTGTTGCGGAAATGTGTCTTTGGGAGGCATGACCAAGTCCGATGTACCAAAGAACGCATCATAGGAATCATTGAAAGGGACAGCGTAGGAACTATTTCTGACAGAGATCAATTGCACCATGCTTAACTACCCTCTAGCAAGTCTCAGGGCATCTTACACCAGCTTCGCCCGTGGAGAATCCTGGAACGTCATACAGCCTACCCTAGGGCTCCCAGTTACCTAAATAGTAGGTTACTGGGCTATGTAACTATAGGGTATATAGAACATAGAACCCATTATTCTGGTAACTGGAGCCCTAGGGCTAGGTGGTTCGAGGATGTTCGAGATTTCGTGCAACATCAGCTCCATAGTCCTGCCAGGTGGCTAAAATCTGCTGTTGGTCCCAACTCTGCGCTTGGAACCTAGACGTGTCTTTTGCTCTAGGCCCTAAACCCTACTCATGCGCGGCCTCAAGCCTTCCGTTGTAGCAAAAGACATGCGCGAAGCCACACCGTAGCAAAAGCCAAAGCCCAAAAGCCGAATCCCATGAATCCTACATCCCTAAGCTAAAGTCCACCTCCATAGGCTCTACCCCAGGTGCATGCAGCCTATATAAACCCTATATGATCCCTGTAGTTTCCATTTTCTCTTCCATTATCCCAATATAACCCTACTCTACTATAGTGGTTTCCCCAATCAGCTACCCTAAACCCTAAATCCTAAACCCTAAACCTACCTTAGGTGCATGCAGCCCAATCAGCTAAAGCTTAGCAGGAACTTCTGAAGCGCCTGGAGGCGCGGGGGCTTCGGGCTCATGATGCTCCTCGGCTTCTTCTGGGAAATCAGTAATACTTACTAAGCCAATGGAAGAACTTTGAACTTTTAGGCCTTGCTTGTCTGGTATATATATATATAAATTTGTATATATATATATACATATTAAAGTTTGAACTTATTTGGCCCTGGAAGTTATTGGGAAGAGAATATTTTCGCTGCCAGGGACTCTACCATAGGCAGCCTATGATGCTTGGGTGACATACGGTCCCACTCTATGAGGAAAGGTGCCGACTAGGACTTTGGTGAGTGCATACATAGGTCTGCTGATGAATGCCCGCAAAGACTACATGAAGGTGTGGGACCATAAGCAAAAAACTGGCAGACTAGCTGACCAGCCCAATAGTTTCCTTACTTTCCATAGTGCCACTGGAGCCTGTTCTACACGGGCCCTTACAGAACAAAGCCGTGATTTTTTGGGTGGGCGCTTCGGCTGAAGGAGTTTGTTCGAATCTACAGTATGCGGCAAACAGTCTGTTTTTTGGATGATAGCCGGCCTGCATGAACGGAATCTGTTTCAAAGTTGTTGAGATGTGCAATTGAAGGTTTTGTGTTTTGTTGCGGGCGCGTTGTTTGGACAGGTTGGTTAAGGAGTCACCAGTCAATAACATATGTTATACTAGTGGCAATGATGGCTGTTCGGGGTGCAGTGCTTAGCGTTCTGCACTGATGTGGCTGTGACGGTCCTACGCTGGGCCGCAGAGAAGCAAATCATCAGCCATCATCCTGTAACCCAAAACCTGTGATGTCCCTCTACCTTTCCTTAGAAGGTATGGTGCTATTCAAGCCCCCGAGGTTGTACTAGATTATCATATAATATACCATACTAGAATATACTTTAATCTACTATAATAGATTATACTATAATATACCAGAATATTCCATAATATTCCATAAACAACGTGCAACCCAAAGCCTTTAAGAATTGAATGCGCCAGCCCTGCGCCGAGGTGGGGGTTCAGGGCAGCAAGCGCGTGGCGTCCAGCAGCTGCATTAACTGACCCTAGGGCTCCCAGCTACCTAAATCGTAGGTTACTGGGCTATGTAACTATAGGGTATATAGGACATAGAACCCATTAATTATTTAGGTAACTGGAGCCCTAGGGTCAACAACCTTCAACTTCAAAGGTGCTATGCGGTTATTTAGGGGTGATATAGGGGTTCTATAGGGATAATGGGAAAGAAAATGGAAACTACTCTAGTATACTGGGGTAATAGTGAAACTGCAATGTCTGAACTTAGCTCCAAATTTTTAGTACTCAATCGATTGAAGCCTCCTGCATTACACTAATGTTTGACAGCGCATGTGAATAAGCTGGATTCTCCTACTAAGCCTCAGATTGCACCTCGACGGATTCGAGTGACGTTCGGGAAATTTCAACATTAGCAAAAGAGCAAAGTTAAGGGTTTAGGGTTTAGGGTTTTAGGCTGTTGCAAAAATCCACCGGGCGGATCCGAAGCCTGTTGCAAAAGGGTTTAGGACGCGCATGGCCCTAGAGCAGCAAACAAACCTGCCGACTGCATAACTTCCCCTCCAGAAGCCCGAAACCTTCAACCCAAGATGCAGTACTTATAATCGCAAGGCCCTGAATTATATCATTATTTGTTTACGGTCCTTATCTTTAATACTATTACTACTACTGTTATTATTACCAGTCTTATGGGATTGAGGCCCAAGATCTGGAGTTTGAGCTTCCCAACGTGTCAGAAGTTTAGGGATGCTTAAGCCTTTCGTATGAAGTTCCAGGGAAGCCGTTTCATTCAGATATGTTCCCAAAGTCCCTAAGAACCATCTTTTTTCTGTAACCTCTTTCGTAGGTAGACCTCGCATGCAGAAACTCGAGCATGGACTCTGATGATCCTAGATCTTTGTCGCCTGACATTTGGGGTCTTCACAGAACAGGAGGCTCACATAGAAGGTTCCGTAGATGGGGCCGAGCTCAATATAGACCCCAAAATTTTGCTTTCCTCATTATAAGTACCCCGACAAAGCACATCCTACAGCGGCCTGCGTTTCGCCCATTGCAAGTGGTGCGCGGCCCTGGACGGCTGTTCCCACCGGGTCTGTCAGTGCCCAGCGTTTCAGAAGGCCAGGGGAAACAGCGTGGGACTCCATACCAGGAGCCCGGGCCCTCGTCCAAGAAGAGGCCTTACCGGCATGCCCGTTTCAACACTGCTGGGCCATGCGCCCTGGGCAACGTCACATTTTGCGGCAGAAGCTGTTGTCCCTGCAAGACACCTGCAGGAAGCATCAGCATGTCTGCGATGGGAGAACTTCACCTCTTCTCTGAAGGTTCCTGTATGCTCCCAACAGACCCCAAAACCACTACATAACCGCAGTTTTGATGGTCTAGTTTCTTTTCCACGTGATTCTCCATTGTTGGGGATAATATCTCCATTTCTGGTACACCCACCCGTATGTCCTAAACCCTATTCCTTCGAAATCGAAAGAGTTTCAGCTCTAGGCCTGCCAGTCCCTACAGATGGGGGGTCCATGAACCAGGTGTCCCTCGCGGGGGGTCCGAATAGGGAATTTCCATTTAGGGCTTGAGGTTTAGGGGAGGCCTTGGGGGTCTTTGTTGCCCCCCCCCCCCCCGGCTTCTGGAAGATACCAGATTGGTTCAGGATTTTCTTTGGAACAAAACCCTCCAACGCAAAGAGACCTTGACCCAGAGGCTAAAGAGTAGGTGCTGAATCCTGCTTGGAACCTCTCTTACCGACAGCTTAGTAGTATCTATCCGTAAAAACTGCGGGCAAGCAACCCCTCCTAGATCAAAGGTGAAAGCTGAAATCGAGCTTGGGGCCTGGAATTGTGAGTTTGCTACAGAGCCATAACGTTTGTTTCATCATGTCTTTTTTCAAGGTAGACCTGCATCAGCTTGGGCCCTGAAGCTTCCATCGGGTGCTATTTGCTGGAAGCTGTTCTTGATTTGGTCCAGCATTCAGAATAATGATATCTGGTCGGGAGACCTCCTTGAGTTGCTTCTCAAATGATACCAGGGTTTATTCCTGCACAACAAACAGTCTGTAGCCTGCTTAGGAATTATCTCAAAATTCTATCAGAGTATAACCCCAAGGAATTATCAAACTTTTTTAGTATGTGTCTAAGGAGGCCACAGCTTAACCTGAAAGGCTTCTTGACCCAAAACCTGAAATCCAAAAAGCTGGCTTCTGCACCTGAAGTGTCCAAGCGGTTTAGGGTTAAGGTACCCAAGCAATTCCTAAAACATTCAAGGGGCGGCCTGACTTCAGGCCAAGGGTTTAGGGTTTAGTAATAGTGGCTGATATCTGGAATGGTTCCGAAACGGCCTTGGAAAGATTTCGGTTTAGCCACATAGAGCAAAAGGGGCCCTACAAAGACAACTGACAATCTTTAAAGCCAGCCTACATGGGTTCACATGTTAGTTTCAGGGAGTCAAAGCCACTTAGCCCCATGAACCCTAAAAACCTTATTTAAATCCCCTATGAACCCTATAAACCCAACCCCTTTATGAACCCTATAAATCCTAAACCCCATTGGGCCTTTTGTAGCCTCAGGGCAAAGGGCCAGATGCCCTAAACCCTAAACCCTAAATCATGCCATGCCAGCCAAGGGCTTATGGACAGCACTCCGCCACCTACGATGCTGTCCCTGGGCTGTTCAGGGGTCACTTGAGCCATAGTCTAAACTCCTAGTATCCTCCTTAAAAAGCCGTATAATCCTCCCCCACAAGATCTCCTATAAAACCTTCTTAGACTATAGTACATATGGGGTCATATAGGGCTTAGGGTTGTAGGCTTCAGGGTTTAAGGGCTGGACTTAAGTCTGGGACCCACACGATCTGGAGTTTAGGGTTGGGTCAAGGGTTTATGCCCTTGAGGGGCCCAAGGGTATGTGGGAATACACAAGGATTCTATGGGCCCTGTTAAGTATTTGATAGAGGTAGTTTCGACAAACTACATTTTTGGCAGGTTCCACTTTGCTTGGACCCATTTGCAGTTCACACCCTAAACCCTAAACCCTAAATCCAGAAGTTTAGGATTTAGGTGCGCCTGGCCTTCTTTAGGCTGTTTCCGGGCTGCCTTCGGATGTTATAAAAATCTCAGCAGGTTTTAACTAGGGTTGTGGCATATTGCAGGTGTCGTCCTTATTTGTGTCGGTATCTTTTTAAGAGATGCTTGCCAAGACTTTAGCCAGCGCCCACATCCCTTCACTGTTTACTCATCATAGGTGTGTGTGTGTGTGTTCCAAACTTGTCAGAGGTTCTTATTCTTACTATAGTAGTGCTATTATTGATTTTTATCAGTGCATGACTGTTCTTAGTACGAAAACTCGGCCCACAGAAGAAGATTGACCAACTTGTTGGCCTGTAATCCTGTCATGCTACCGAGGTCCTCAAGGAGTTTAGATTTCAGGTAGATTTCAAGTCGGGCAGATTTATCGCTCCTGGTGCATTTGTTTTCCTACTTTCCTGGTTCATGTGTATTGGCGCTGCTGTTTGTGTGCTGCTTACTGCACCTCCCCGGGCCGCTTCCTTGTGTGGGGTTGATCCGGAGGGGAAAGTGGACAAGCATGCAAGGGATACCGAATATGGCAACTGCCTGAAACCCTCTAAGCTGCAAAACCATCTGCCACTAATTACGTAAACACAATACCAGAGTAACACACAGCTTCACGCATGGCCTGCACATGAAGTCCCATGTAGGCACTTCATGAGCACGAAGATGATGCGAACGTCATCCACGAGTGGCCCAGCAAGTTTCTTTCTGAGCTCAAAGCTCTGGGGTGTGTGCGTTTTGGGTTTTTTTGGTTCAGGAATAGGGTCGAAAGGGCACGTGTGTTTTGGAACCTGAGACTGCAGCGAAGAAAGTGCGGATGTCATTAGGTTTCAACAGACCGCTTCAAGTCGCGGCTTAAACGCCTGCAGAACAAGTTTGAAGTCTGAGCCCCTGCAGCCGCATTCTCTGTTGTGCTTCCGAATCTGTAGGCTTCTGCAGCCTCCGTTGGTACTACAGGACTCAGAGCGGCATGGCTTAAACTTCCTTGCGATCCTCAAAGCCCCGATGCGGCTTCAACAGTTGCAACACGAAGAATGAGGGAACGCCTGTGGGGGTTTTGATGGAATGGAAGAAGGCAAGTAGAGTAGTCCCTACATACTTCCCCTATACTCTAGTCTTGTAACACATCCCATCATTCCTTACTAACTATCAGTAAGATGCAAATCTGGCTGAAGCTAAAAAATATCGGCCTTCACACGACTTGGAGCAACAGATGTGTAGCCTACACTCCGACAGGGAGTTGCCGTTTCGAGATGATACAGGTGCAAGAGTTGCAGCTGAATTCTTAAGACACAAGGACCTAAACTGTAGTCAGGTAAAGCAGGTAAATTCACAGTCTTCTAGAAGATCATGACTAGTCGAATGCTGGGTCATATGCTGCCGATGCAGGTTCACTTGAGCTTCGGTCGCTACTTGATAGCTAAAATGTCAGGAGTGCAGCGTACACTCTGATGTGCTATCCACCTGTATCCAGCGGGCCCAAACCAGTGCTCTGCGTCGTCGTGTGATTTTCAAAATGCATCCCTCCTTTACGAGAGAACACCAGGAGCTGCATGTGAACTCTGTCTGCGGTAGCCGTGAGCCCAAAGCTGCCACACGCATTGCAAGATGCCTGCCGCAGAATAGTTTTGAACCGTATGGACAGCGACGGAGCAGCAAATTGTAATTGCAGTGTCCTAAAATATGTAAACCCAGGTTCCGGGTTTACATGTTTTAGGGTGCCGCGCTATGTTTGGAAACTAGATGGGTTCTAGCTTCGGACTTCTAATCTTTGTTCAAATCTTAAGCCCATCTCCACAAAGAAGGCCTCAGCAAAGCTCCGTTCTGTGGTCACTGGTGGCAAACACTAGGCCGGAGGCCTTATCCGTCTAGAGGGCTACCCATTACCTTGAACCCTACACCCTAAACCCCAAAATCTGGGGTCCTCCATTCATAGCAGGATGCTACACCCCGAATCTTCTACGATTCTACGTGCCCAAGATATGGAGAGTTTCCTACAGTGATGGGTCCCTAAACATATTAGAGGGAATTGTATATGGTTATGTAGGGTGTAGGGTTTCCCAAAATTCGGGGTTACCCTTCTTTGGGGGTCCCCATAACAAGGGATTATAGGATTGTTGGGTCTCTACATCGGTTCCCCCCAATTTTGGGAACCTATCATAAGTACAATGCCCACGATTTAGGCATCAACGAGAGATCAGACGTGCCAGGCTGGATGCCGACCAGCCCTTGGATGATGTCGGAACCAAAGTCTGCACTAGGTTTAGGGTTGTGGGTGAAAGGTTTTGGGAGCTTATCCTTGGTAGCCTGAAGGGTCCAAGTACCAAATAAACAGGTACTTACCCAACACTTGCACATAAATTATGATGACCCAAACCCCAAGTACCTAATGCTTGGGTACATGGACCCTCTTGGTAAAGGGTTGGGGGCTTTTAGCTCTTTGAAGTATGTATCCGCTACTCCTCCAATTGGAGCAGCTCAGCTTCCTAGTACAACAGCTGTTGATTTTGAATGTTGGCAAGTAGAATTATTGGGATAATGGAAGAGAAAATAGAAACTCTATATTATATAGGGTTTAGGGTTTGGAGTTTAGAGTTTGTGGTTCAGAGTATTGGGTTTTGGGGTTTATGCTTTGGTTTGCGGGTTGCAGAAGAGATATCAGCATACCGAAGCGCACAGATTAGCGCGCAGTGTCCAAAAGCTAGCAGTGCCTTGTGCACTTTCCGTAGGAAGGACTATTATACAATTGAGGAAACCCTAAACCCTAAACCGTGTACGAGGGCCCCTACGCCTGGATATGCTCCTATGAGCCATTGAAACCCGCCATGTCCCTTAACGTTGAATCATGCGTGTTTCTCTCGACCTCCTGACACTGTTGCAAGGATCTGTTTGCTCAAAGTGGATTGTAGCCATGAACACGAAGAGGTCTTCCAGGGCTTGCGGACAGTTGTGCAGAAGGCGCCGGGCGCACTTGCCAGCCCAACCTTGTCACATGGGCTAAGTTTAGGGTTTAGGGTGTAAGCTCCAAGAAATCGTGACATAGACCCCTTGCGCGCCGCTTGAAGATCTTATGAAGGGCTATAGGATCACTCTCTAAGTCTCCTGTCAGGAGTTCCTAAGATGGCGTGCATGTTAACCAGGATATCTTTTACTTCTGCAGATGTTTGAGGTCCCATGGGGCCTATTTGGAAGCTCATGGGCAGTTGTCACCTTATCTGAGTTTTGTTTGACTCACATGTCATAGTTGTAGGTATATCTGAAGCGAATAGAGGTAGCTTGATATGACATCTCAGAAGGTAAGTAGTCTAGAATTTCCGAGTTAGGTTCAAAACCTTAATCATTCGCATGACCATACTCGCCACCCAAAGTGGGGGCCTTAAAATCTAAACCCTAAAGTCGGGAACCTCGGAGTAGGACCTCCAGGGTTTGGACATATCTTCCAAAACATTCTATCCCTCGACGGGCAAATCGATCTATGAAGCTCAGCGACGGGCAAATCTGAAACCCCAGAGCGTCTGACACACAAGCAAGAGCTCTGAAGCCCCGGTCCAAAGCTTTTGAAATCTTAGGAAGCACCATCCCGCTCAATCCTTGGGTATTGCTTCGGGGCTAGGGCCGTATCAAAGGTAGATATGAATTAGCAGACAGCTTAGAAGAATAAACATAGTGACAATGGACAGTTACATGGTAGCTTGTAATTGATTTGGACACCTAGAACACCTAGGTTCCCCGTTTCTAACCCTGAGTAACTTGAATTAAGGGATGTTGCGCTCCGAAAAATGTCGTGAGCGCAGAGGGGTTACACGCTTGTTTGGGGTTATCACGGTCGCTGCCCAAACTATAGATCCGCTTCTAATGATTGCCCAAGAGCGTCCTGGTATCCGTAGTATACGTGCGTAATGGGTTTGCGGTTTCTCTCTTCATTCTGCTTTCCGAGTCAGAGATTCGACCGTGGCAGGTCACAGGCGCCTCAGCCAATGCTCCCATGTACTTGTAACTTGAAGGCAGGCTAGACAAGCAAAGCCCCCATGGCCCGCCGGCGAGCGCAACGCAAGACGCTTGAAAGCCTCAATCCGAATCCGACTACACCTCAAGCGAATCTAAGGCCCTCATAAGCTTGGGTTGTTTTGTTTCTCCACACGTTCGGGCAATAACCCACAAACCTACATGAAACCTAGAGCCTTCCAACCCCTACCTCTGAGGCTTCTGGCACCCTTTGACAGAAGCTTTCTGTTCATTCAGGTCCTATCTTGTTCGCAGAGGGTGTGCGCGACTGGGGTATAGCTGATGCGCTTAGGTGTGTTGCAGTGCAGCAAAGAGCTCAAACTGGACGCTCATCAAATGCAGAGGCTGCGGAGACACATCAACTCCAGCTACCCGAGGCCTGTCGTTCCCGTAGATTTTTTGCAGGGTTTTGGAGGCTTTGCATTAGGGCCTTAGGGGGTTTTGCTTGAGTATGAGCGTGCGGCTACTACTTACCTCTGCTCAGCAAGACAGGAAGGAATGAATCCACATAGTGACCCCTATATAACCTCCCAACAATGTAGTTTCCATCTTCTTTTCCATCATTCCATGCTAGCAAGAGGTAGGCCAAGAGGCCCTTCAAACAAAAGGATTGAAATGTCCAGAATGTCCATGCTTTGCACCTGATCACTGATGTTGGTGAAGAGCTCTGAGAACCTGCGGATATCGGTCTTCATACCCGAAGATTGAAGATGTAGGTTTAGGGCCTGAAATCCTTATGAACCTTAGCCTAAGTCTTTTTGAGCAATTGCGCTGGAGCGTGTTTCACGTACAGCTACGGACGGCAGAAAGCATGAACCACATCACTGTTGAAAGGGCTTTCAGCCGGACGAACAAAGAATGCACCCTAAACCCTAAAGTCTAGCCCCTGGAACCTGAAATGACTGACTTCTGTCATGGGCAGGCAGGTCCTGCGGGCCAGCAACAAGGTGCAAGTCTTGCAGGTTTCTGGGTTTTGAGGCATTGTCTCCGGGTTGCTTTATAGAAGTTGAAGTAAGACTTTGAGAATTGGCCTACATGTAGTTGCGGGTCCCTTTGGGGCAGTTTGAATTCTTCGGTTCAAATCCAGGGCGCTGATGGAATCCGAGTTCGGCGGGAGGTCCAGATCGGAAAGGATGCTAGTTGGTAACCCAGGACCCTCAGTTTGATGGGTTCTATGAATACAATTTAGGAAGTACTTACTAAACTGTAGGTAGTAGCCCTATGAACCTCTTTTGTATCCCCATAACCCCCATGTGTCCCTACATATCCTTATCCTTAAAAGGCAAATGACGATGATCTTGTGGCAGTTACGACTCATGAGCCTCACGCCGGTAGGGGGTATCAAGCTCCGAAAGCGCGATTGTCGCGGCGGAAGGGCCTTTCTCTCTTCTACCCCAGCCTGTGTGCACATACACCCCGCAGATATCCGATTTTGGAGCATGTGCCGTTGCAATCTGGTGCATTCATATTCAGCTTTTGGCCTTAGGGTTTGGATGTCTTCGCCATGTCAAGCTTTCGACTTTCGAGCTTCAGCCTACTCCGGTCGCACAGATCGCAAGAATAGTTCTAAGCCCTTTCTGATGAGTCTCGCGTAGCCTCAGGAATGTTCCCTCATGAAGGGCGGAAGCAGTCTGGGGCAGAGTCCGGGGGCGAAGGTTCCAGGAGCCTCGAGTTGGCTTCAGCTCTGGGACCTTTGCATGTTTGTATGAAGTGCGTGGGCTGGGGGATTCTCATGGGTCTGTTCACCCCCAAAAGTACAATCCGCCACCGCCTAAATAGGACAAGTCTCCAAATAGATCCTGGCATTTCATTGGGTGTTCAGTAAACTAGCTTTTGTGAGTGCGTGGCGTGATTAAATCAAATCCTTTTCTAAAACCGTGCATGGCTTAAGGGCTTCCCGTTGTAAGTGTAGCCCAGACCCAGACCCCCTAAAGGATTCAAAAAATGGAACCCCCCAAAATGGCTATGTTACTACATTGGGGAACCTAGGAGATTATCAAGGGGTTCCATTTTTTGGATCCTTTAGGGGGTTTGGGAGCTCACCTAAAGACATTTCTGGCCCCAGGCTCCTTAAGTCACAACCAAGCATCCCAAATCTTGAAATTTAGCATACCCCAAATACTCTAGGCCGGGAAAAAGGCTTGAAGCCCGAAAGGTCCTACCCTAAACCCTACACCCTATGCCCTGAAATCCCACATGATTTCATTGGGAAGAGCTAGCCAGGAAGTCGGCAGATCATTGACGAAGCCTTTTGGAGCCACATCTTTCAGGAGCTGAGGGGAAGGATT
Organism: Symbiodinium pilosum; assembly: GCA_905231905.1. Taxonomy (NCBI): domain Eukaryota; class Dinophyceae; order Suessiales; family Symbiodiniaceae; genus Symbiodinium; species Symbiodinium pilosum. The sequence goes on from CAJNIZ010015958.1 coordinate 34,108, forward strand.
TGGGAGATCCCAGCCCAGCAACTAGGACCCTACAGCTACCAGATGAATAAAACTCCCGGTATCCTCCTATAACCCCCTTAAAGGAGTTTAGGCTATAGCTCATATGATCATACTCAGGTTCTAAGTTTGAGGCTTGGCTTTACTTCCTCTTAAAAGGAGCTGGGCTGAGCAGTCTGGCTTCCAAGGGTTCAGGGGTGCAAGAAGCCAGGTTGAGAGATTGGTTTGTGGATTTCGGCGCGGGTCTTGTGGGTTCGCCTAACCCCTAAACCCAAAAGCCTAAAACCCAAACCTTAAATCCTAAACCCCAAACCCTAAACCATAGACCCTTAGCGTGCGGTAGAAGTCCCAGACATTGCAAGGCAAGATCGGCAAGAGGTTAGTGCGGAGACCACGGCCTGTTTAGAACTCGGAGAGCCCATAATCAATCTTTAAACATAGTCACAGAACTCTTTGCATAGTATTCCCGGCCAAATACTTATGTCATGTTTACAACCCTCCCTTGTCCTCACAGGCCCTGTTGACTCTCCAGCAAAACTTGACCTTCGAAAGGAGATCGAAGCTTCGCCTGCACAGAGCTACAACCTGCGTCGAAATGCTGCCTCCATGCAGGCCGCGAAGCTTGTGATTTGCGGTTTCAGGTCATTTTTGTCCTCTGGGCTTAGGGATTTGGGTGATCAGAGTTCCGGGGTCTACCGCTTTGCGTCCTAAGGGGGGTTTTAGCGTCTGACAGCTTCAGCTTAATTTCTAGAATTGGAAATAGTGATGCTTAGGCTTCTGTGGGGTGCTGGGGTTAGGGTCTATGATCTGGAAGAACTACAACGGCTTCCGCAGTTCAGTTCTCTTGGGCCACCCTACTTGGAGGTTCAGGGTATTGATAACCCATCTACCATTGCACTTCAAGCTCAGTTATGAGGGCCATGCGTCTCCGAATTTGGTCATGGGCTACCGGCAGCAGTTATCATGGTATGGGATCACCTCAAAGTCGTGATACTTTTCTATACAGCATATACAATCCCGTAGAATTGGGCCCGAATCACCCCAAACTGTAGTAATTCTCCTGTACAAGCCTTGTATAATGCCTTGTAACTGCTTTGTAATTACCAAGAGCCTTCAAACCCAAACACAACATGCACCCCATACACTCCTATATAAGCGCCATGTATATTCCTGATACTTGGATTAGATTTTAGCTCGGAATACAAGCCCTAAACCCCAAACCCTAAGCCCTAAATCCTAAACCCTATGTAACCTCATTGTAGTAGTTTTCATGTTCTTTTCTTTCCATTATCCCAATAACCCTAAGCCCTCAAACACACAGGCGCGGCAGGGATCCCGGAGCCTCAAGAATCTCAACAACCTGGTCAGCAGCTCAGAATTTCTGTTAAGAACAAGGCTAGGTGTAAGGGTTCATTGTTTTTTGGCCTATAGGGTTTAGGGTTTAGGGATAGGTTTTTGGATATTCGTGCTTTCTCAACTTCCAAATGGTTTTCCTTCCAGTACGGCATAGAAGGGGAAGAGTAGTGTCAATACCTGCTCATGTCTCCTGGTCTCATTTTTGGTAAAGCCTTCGGAAGCCACAGTTTGAGCAGGGGCCCAGAGGGTCCATGTGCTCAATAATTAGGTACTTGGAATGTGGATATAAGTAATTGTTATAGTACAGGTTTTGGGTAAGTATATGATTATTTGGTACTTGGACCCTTAGGGTGGTAATTCCACAGAAAATTTTGGAAGGCACGTCACATGTCAATACTCAGGTCTGTTTGGATTGCGGCCTTAGTTTTTTTCCCACTGTGCCTGTTTCGTATACTAGAGGGCCAAATGTCCTCCATATATTTTCTGGTAAAATCGCTACTATCCCATCAAGATGGAGATAAATTGCTAGGGTCCCCCTAGATATTCCGCTTGCGCAACTATCTGACTCCGCAGACCCCGTACTTCCGACTTGGGCAGTTGAGTTGCACAAGGTGAAAGACATCCTGATCCACTGGAGCCTTCGGGAGGCGGTGACGGTGAGAGACTGAATAAATAGTAATAATAGAAATAGTAAGAATAGTAATCATAGTAACATAGTAACAATTTCAATTTTGGTAATAGAAGGCTAATTTCGCGCTTGCTTCTGCTGAGGGTTATTTTGTCAGTAATTATGCCACGGCTGACAGGAGAGCCAAGATTCAGGATACCTCTGAAAAGTGCTGATGTACATGTGCCACCAGAACCGCAAGTGCACGCATCGCCATGTCAAGCAAGAATACACTGACGTAGCGACATGCTGGCGATGTGATCTGTCATTATACAGAGCAGTTCTTCTATAAACTGCTTTTCGCCATGAAGGGAAATGATTATTCTAGTGGCTCGCATCGTCGTAGCCCGGCGAGCAAGTCGGCAGACGTGATGCCAAAGCAGTCTCAGTACACAAGGGACTGCATGAAAGACTGGCGGACTGGCAATTCCGCAGGTGCCGCATGTGTAGTCCTAGTACGAATGGCATGTGCCGGCAGAATGGCATGCTGTCAACTTCACCCCCTGCATCTTGCACACAAGTTGAGAATGATTTGGCGTCGGAGACCTTCAAAGAAGTGGGATAAAGGTAAGCCAGTGTCCCTTGCCTTGATTGTGCAGACTGGGTTTCATTGATCATCGATGCTTTGCAGTTTTCGTGCCTGGTCGGCGCAAGAAAGCGGTATTTTGCACAATCCTTCATGTGGTTTTGAACTTCCACACCGTCCTAACCCGTGATAGCCCCAGCCTCTCACGTTTGTCCAAGCCAACGCAAGCGATGATGGTTAGAGACACTCTGAGCGGCGGCAGGTTGCAGCAAGCTTTCCTACTGGCCAGGAGCGAACCGTTGGCGCCTGAGCTCACCAGACAGCTCTATTTGCTACCGTCTTCATAAGTACACTGTCATCTACACTCCGAAGTTGTGTTTGGCCGTGTATCGAAAATATGTTTGAACAAAGTACGCACCAGCGTGCTCTGCAACCAGTAGCTGATCGCAAGCAACAAGCAAGTGGGACACCAGTAGACGTGAATGTTGTCAGGTTAGACATATGGGCCCTAATATGGACCCTTATGCCTTCTACGGGGATTCTAGGGACCCTTAAAGGGTACATATGGGGTATGTAGTAGGTATATAAGGATCCCAGGGTTAGGGGCCCATGGTTTGAACCTTGGAATTCTGCGTCGGCAACAGTTGTATGAGAAAAGACCGACCTGGAGACTGGGCAGGGAGCCTTGCTCTTAAGAAACCTAATTCAACTTACTATTGTTTGGGGTGTTTAGGGTTTAGGGTTGTATTGGGATGATGGAAAGTAAAATGGAAACTACAAGGATTATAGGGGTTATGGGCCCAGTGTGTTTGGGATATATTAGGGTACACTACTATAATAATGGGTTATAAGGGATAATGGAAGATGAAATGGAAACTACTATAATGGTGTTGTACAGGGTTTAGGGTTTGGGGTATATTATCCCCTATAATGGAGAATCAAATGGAAAATGAAATGGAAATTGAAATGGAAACTGGTGGAATATACGGGTTAAAGGAAGTGAATTTAAGTTACTATGTTGGGGACACCCTATTATTTGCTATACATACCCATTATCGTAGCTGAATTTTAGGTTTCTTAATAGCAACTCAGTATTTTGTTGGGTTTCGCCTGGTGTAGCATTTCTGCTTTGTACACGTTCGATGCAAGGGCTGGGAGAAGACAACTTCACACGTCTCTCCTGAATATGTGCCCAGAAATCTGGGTGGATCTAAAAACTAGATCCCTTATATAGAACCATTATAACTTCTAACCCCTATATACTCCCCTATCTAATTTCCCCTTATGGTGCATCTTGCTGATCCTTGGCATTCCCACACCAGCCCCAGAGTGACTTACTTGGGATGTCGAGAAGCAGATGACCCGGCTTCACCAAGGCTTCACTTGGATAAATCCGGTTTAGGGTTTAGGGTTCTGTATAAATTAGGTGGACCCCCCACCCAGGAATAGTGATTATTCTGGATAATAAGGATTATATGGGGGTCCTCTTATATTCCTATTATACCACTATTACAGGGTGGGGGGTCCGCCTAATGTATAAATCTCAAAACCTGGGTTACTGTTACGGAACTTAATTTGAGCTACATTATCCCCTAGAATGGAGAATCAAATGGACAAGGAAATGGAAGATGAAATGGAAACTACTATAATGGTGTTATACAGGGTTTAGGGTTTAGGTATATTATCCCCTATAATGGAGAATCAAATGGAAAAGAAAATGGAAAATGAAATGGAAACTGGGGGAATATACGGGTTAAAGGAATTGAATTGAATTTTACTATATTGGGAGCACTACTATTTACTATATATGTACACATTGTGTAACTTAAGTTAAGTTCCTCGAGAACAACCTAAAAACGTCTAGCATTGTTTTTGTCAGACCCGACACTGGGAATCCGATGGAATCCCACGCCCCCCGAGTATGGAGTCAGCATGCTCGGATGGCGAAGATTAGACTAGCATCTCGCATTTCAGGGTTGCGGGTGTGAGTTCTCAAGGAACGGAAAATGTGTCGTTCCAGGTTGGGGTGTTGTTCTGGTGGGCGAACATGAGCTTGAACGAATATGAGGCCCACATATTCAGTAACCCGAGCACCCTCCGAAGAGCAGCCTGTTTGCGAAGCCCGAGAAGCGCCCAGATCTCTGTGCTGGATGTCGCTAGCGGACGTGGAGGGGACCAGCTGAAGTTTGTGAAGGCGCTCTTTGCTGCTGCAGTTTAGAGTTTATGTTTCAGCGTCAGGTCGGATAATTACCTTGAAAGGCTCTGAGAATCTGTGGGGCTTGCATCGCTGGCTTCCCACCGATGTAAGGTTGATGTGTATGGGTACTCAACCTCCAACGCGGAACCCTGAGACCTGAAGATTTCACCAAGTTTTCCCTTCCCTGTTTTTTGTGAGTAAATGGAGGAATGGATCCTTACCATAGCCATGCAGAATCCCCAAAATTGCTATGTTCTTTTCCATTCCTTCATTCTCCACTGACAACCGGCAAGTCATTCCTTAACCCCACAGAGCCGCAAACCCGTTCTGCCTGGAACGCTGCAGGCGGCCGAGGCACATGACTGCAGGCGGATCCGGGAACCTCCACGGAGGGTTCGGGTTTAGGAATTAAGGTGCAGAAAAGGTTCTGCGCTTGTTGAGGGCTTGAACGCACTTGTTTGCGGTCCAAGTTTCATTTCCAATACTCCGAACCGTCTATTCCCGCGGCTTGTAAACTCAGATCTTGGCATCAGGCTTGTGTTTTGGGCTGTGGTTTGGTTGGCCCTATAACGCTCCATGTAGCCGGATGTAGCTGCTATTTATAGACTTTGGGGCCCAATGTAGGTACTATTTCTATACTTGGAGCCCTGGGGTAAGGGGTGGAGCAAGGATTAAGGGCTTGGTTTAAGGTGCAGCTCGCGTAGGCTGAAGCTGGAAGAGGAATCTTGGCAGCAGAGTTTGAGCTTTAGGGCTTAGGGTGTGAAATCTTAGTCTTACGAAAGTTTTGAGCTTTGGGCTTTGCTTCTCCATATAAACATGAGGTACCTCAGTTTCGATCCAAAATGGTACAATCCTTGCTTAAGGGGCCTTTTTTTTTGGAAGCCCGAAACCCCCAACCCTATTCACCCCTATTATATGCTAGTTTCCCAAAATAGGGGGACTCCAGTATGCACCTCAAAATATTGTATTCCTTCTTATTGGGACCTCTGTACTAATCTTGGGAAATCCCATGTATCTGAAACCCTACGCACCATATAATCCGTTTATAATCCCCATACAACCCCTACATAACACCTATAGATGACCCCTTAAAGGGACCCCTAGCAGTTGGGCTCCAGGCCTGGCCTAAGTGCAGCTTGACGTCAACTGGGCACTGCGGTGGCCTCCAGAACGAGGCTTTCCACAACTAAGGGCCCTGGAATTTAGATCCCGCTTTCTGTTCAAACTTGTAGTTTGGACTCCCAACTTGTGCAAAGGCCCGAGTTGACCCTGAAATCAGCTGGTGGAAGGTTTCAAAGAAAGATGTTTGCGTCTCGGCATTAGTCAGGTCATGACGTTGATGTCATTCAGTGATATTCCTTCCCTTTTTCCAGCACATTGTACTCACGAAGATGGTTTTAAGTCCTTCAAGTGCATTGTACTCAAGAAGATAATTCTTATTCCAAGTATTCCAGCCCCTTTAAGAGACATAGTGCCCCCTACAGGAACTATATATATGCGCCCATGGCTTCCCGGAAGGCTCTGCTACACTGCCATCGACGTTGCAGAGGAACCCATAACCCTTCTCATGTGAGCGATTTTTGAGACAGTTCTGAAGAAGGAAGGTAGGGTTGGTGGGATTCCTGCTGTCTATTTATAGTCCGCCTTAAGTAGATAGAATATGGGGTATATGGAGATCTTGTTCTAACATCATACCCAAAGCCATATGCTATCTACTTAAGGGGGACTATGACATCAGGTATACGACCCCATGAGGAAGTTGGTCCTCGGAGGATTGTGGATTGCCTATCTACACCTTGTTGGGCTTCTACTCAAGTACTTTAAGTTTGTACCCTTAATGT
>CAJNIZ010015958.1:40728-52466 GCA_905231905.1 Symbiodinium pilosum
GGGTCCAAAGGAAAACTCCCTGACCTACAGCTTTGTTGGCTTTGACCGGGCCCACACTTTGGGCCAGCAGTTCGGAGTGTGAGCCCATGCGCGCCGAAGTAGCGTACGCCTGAGAAGGGACCCGGGTACTGAGTAGCTATGGTATGCTCCTCCGTTGCTTACAACATCTCCGCAGCAAATCTGATGTTTGGTATCAGTGGAATCAGGGCATGTCTCCGAGAGAGCAATTAAGGCGAGAGCCGCAATTCTGACAAAGATCTTCCCTGGTTTTCTGCCGGATCAGCCATGAGGATTCCTACCCACAACCCTCGTGTCATGTTCCACTGTATGACAGGCCTACAGCTGCTGTAATCCAAACCAATCGCGAGACCTGCAGGGCTGGGGGACTAGATTTCTATCATGCTGCCAATATGAGCTGCATACCCCCTTAAAGTGGCGTTCATATTCACTCCACATGAAATGGGGGAAGGAAGCAAAGACACAGCCTCGTTCTGCAGTATTAATTTCAGTTGTATGGTTTAGAGTTCAAGATCTAGGATTTGCAGGCTAGGGTAGCAGCAGGCGCAAGTTCAGGAGGCCACGAACCGCTTACGCCCGGGCCTCGAAAATGATCACTTGATAGTGAGAATCCAATTATCAGGGAGCAGGGTTGGGCTTACATTACACAATCTGCAGATGGCTTTGGGAGTCGGCACCCAGTTGCAAGTTGTATGAAACAAGTAGGTTCCCATGCCATGACAGAAATTCTGCGATATAGTAGTTTCCATTTTATTTTCCATTATCACCAAATAACCCCCATGTAACCCTGTATAATCCCTATATATTATGGTTCTGTCCGTGGGGCCAGCCTGCTGGCCTGGCGATAGTGCAGCGGTGGGGCCGCAGCTGCAGCAGCAGCCGCGGCAATAGCAACGGCAACAGACGAGCAACAGCTATATTAGGGGTATATATCACAGTTATATAGGGCTTATATAAGGAATCATGGAAAAGAAAATGGAAACTTCTACAGTATAATGGTGCATATAGAAAAATCTTGCCACTTGGGCTGGAAGATGCAAGGTCAGCGGCTCGACCGCGATCCTGCGCTGAATCGGACGCCCCTTGACAAAATTCTCAAATCGATTGCTGATGCGCACGCTTATTTGCCTGTGCACAATAATTCACATATACATCTACACATAGGTCCAGTATGGACAATGCAATCAAGCTTGCTATCGAGTTTATTGTCCAAGCATGGCAGGGTGATGACTAGTGTCAGCGGCTCGAGATTGGGAGTTCGCAAGGCTCGCCATATTGGGCCCCTATAATTATAGGGACTATAGTATTTGGGGGTCTATGTAGGGTACCCCTATGGAGGATTCCTAAACCCTAAACCCTGTTTGGGTGTAGTTTCCTAGTTTGACCCGTTATTGAAGACTTGCGATGCTGTATGGCCATGCAAGTGGCAAAACCCTATTTTGGTGTCTATGTGGGGTACCCTAATTTGGGGAAACTACAATGTCCAGCTTCTCCTAGCAGGTTGATTTTTGCAAAAGCAACCACAAACAGTGCCGCAGTACTTTAATTTGTTGAATACGTTTGTTTTGGACATGTCATACTAAAAATGAATAAGGCCAACAGCCGCTATATCTTAAATAGTACCCTAAAGGGAAGGAGTGTAGGGCCGAACTCTGGCAGAACTTTGGACTGCTCTTGACTTGGTTCAGGGCAGTGCAGAACCACAAGTATACAGGGTTTTTCTCCCAACCTTATTAACCTACTTAGTAGGACTTCCCCCCTAAATAGTACCCCCTAAATAGTAGGTACAACTGACAAAACTGTAGATCTTGCCGTTGCCAGTACGGCCTTTGTCTCCAACCTTGCCTAAGGTTGCTGGCTGCTCGATTCTTTGTCGGCCCCCGCCCTGGGCAGGGCGACGGAGGATTTCACGAGCCCTTGATTTACTGGTAAAGTTGGATGGGAGTTACAAATTCAGGGTCCGTTTGAATGTCTTTCCTTGAAGATGTCCCAGGGCTCCATGTTCCTAGCACGTATTACCACCGAGGGCGAAGGAACGAGTATGCGAGAGCAGGTGCTCGCCCCAAAAAGCAAAGGCGTGTAACGCCTAGGTTTTACAGGGGTTTCCAGAAATTAGGGGCCCCTTTCTTAGGACCTATGAGAAGGATCGTACCGTTTTGGGGTGCACAAAGGGGTCCTCGATTGTTGGAACGACACAGTCGTCAAACACGTTTAGCCTAGGGCTCCAGTTACCCAAATAATGGGTTATATGTTCTATATACCCTATAGTTACATAGCCCAGTAACCTACTACTTAGGTAACTGGGAGCCCTAGGGTGGGGTTAGCCGTGGACAGTAACTTGGGTCACAGTCCCCCTTAAGTAGATAGAATATGGCTTTGGGTAAATGATACTAAGATCCCCATATACCCCATATTCTATCTACTAAAGGGGGACTATAGCCATGGACACTAACTGGCGAAGTTTTGTCGGTGCTGAGAAGTGCTACAGGAGTTTCGGCCTTTGCTGCATTTGCAAGCTGCATTGTTCCATTGGGGTTGGTTCATAGGAACTAAGGGAATACAATGCCTATTTAAGGATTTAGGGTTTAGGGTTTTAGGGTTTTAGGGTTTAGGATTTCGGATTTAGGGTTTAGGGGCTGTTGGGCCCGGTATATACATGTACAAGCTTCAGTAAGCTTGAAGGTACTCAGTACAACATGCGCAGTAGGTTTTGGAGTCTGGAGTGCCTTGAATCCCTGCGGCGCTGAAGCCGAAGCTGCGTGCGGAGTCAAAACACAAACAGAGTCTGCCCATGTGAGCAGCAGAAAGAGTTGTGAAATTGGTAGAAGCTCTTCAAGAACACAGGGGACACTGCAAGTTGCTTCTGCGTAATTGCTCTCATCCCGTTTCAAGACTTCTTCCCCAGCGATTCATCTTTTAGTTCATGGAAATGAGGGGAACCGCAGGTCTGACATGAGTCCTAGTGGTCCTAACAGTCTTGAAAATCAGGCAAATGAGATAAGATGTGGAACGTTCCATAATCACTTGACGGCCACACCGCCTACATCCGTGGGGCTCTTTAATTCCACGATGCCGCAACCCTACAAAGCCAGAAATCCCAGTGGGCTAGTCTCCTGCTGCAGGCGACGTTGCAGAGGTTGCGCCGGAGGAGCCGTCGCGGCCCTTTGCCCATAATCTGAGCCATTGTAAGGGATTCCTTGACTGAGGGTGAGGACTGATTCGCATAGGCAGTTGGTCGGGAATTCTGCTGCAGGGTTTTCAGGGTGCGTATCAGACTATATATATATAAATGTACACATGTCTGACTTTGCCTCATACACTTTGCCTCATCCACGCAGACTATGCTCAAGGGTGTGTCGGACGAAGGCCTGGTTGGTTGGTTACATGTTACACAGGCCATTTCCCAATGTAGGCGCATTCTCTGAGTGCCCTATATACTGCGGCACCTGGTATCTTAGGATGCAAGAACAGGATGGCAATAAATGACGCGACTGCATACATGCCATCTACTCACGCGGCAATCGTTGCACGAGCGCTCCATTTTGTGCATTCAGGTGCCCCAAGCGTGATCACCAGATCCAGTTTATACCGCGAACCTTCATCCCGCACCCTAAAACCCAGATATTGATCCTCCAGCCCCGAACCATAATCCTGAAAACGTGTAAACCTACACATCTCCCCTGAAGCCTGAAACCCTCGCGCCTCCTACATGCAAGCCTAGTTGAGATCATTGACCATAGCCACACCTCCAGCTCTTCAAGCACAGGGCCAAGCAAGCAAATTTGCCCCTAGTCACCGCAGAAAACCGTGGCAAATTCTCTAGTAAATCCTCTGGGGTGTGATGGGGAACCGCTTCGTGTGGTCATGGTGATTTATCAATCTTTGCGGAGGAGTATCCACACCAAGTCCTGAACACTTAGGTTCTGCACCTGCAAGACTCACGACTGCTGGCCCTCCAAACAGGTTCGTGAGTCGGAAAGCTCCAGGCTCAAAACCCAAGATCTTGTATATAACCACTATATAAGTTATTTAAGCCCTATGTTCCCCCTTTAAACCTGAATTTTGGGAATCCAACATCGTGACCATGATGTAGGATGCTACTGGCTTTCACTTCACGACCCAAGACACAACTTTCATGGCCTTTGGCAACAAAGAATTCCGATGGGCACCGGAGGCCACAACATTTGACCGCTCTCCAGGGATCCTCAAAGCCAACGAGGAGTAACAAGGCCACAGCGGGTGCGTAATTTGAAGTCTGCAGCCACAAGCATCACTACTGGCCCCTATTTTGCGTCGGGCGGTTGTCCTGAATCTAAGCTCACAAAATGAGGAAGTCTGCTTTACCCCACAATCCCCCGCCTTCCCAGACGCTTTTCTGCGGGCTGCTGTGAAGCAAGGTCGGATGGGATCCAGCAACAGTGGTTTCATGTGGCCTCCATCCAGTTCGCCTTGTGCTTCGGCTATTGAAACCAGCACATGTTAGGGCCGGCAGTATTTGGGTCATGGGGTTGTGGAGTTGGTCCTCCACGGTCTTCTTTGAGCATCCTTCTGGCAGCAGCTGTTGTAGCAATTCCAGTCATGGCTTGTGGAAACATATCGAAGTTGATGATATTCTACAGCCGTCATTTGGGAGACTGATAAGGAGGGAAAGCAGGCTCAGCCTAAGCTTGTAGCTATTATGCATCATGTGACAGGTTGGCAGAGACCTTGGTTTTGACAACCTCTCATGTGGCAGTGCCACTAACTACAATAAAAGCACATTAGTTCATGTTCAACATGCCTAGGAGGGATGACTTTGCAAAACTTCCTGATGAGTAGCAGTTTTTCTTTGGGGATACTATGGTATTCAATATAGAGTAAGAGTATACCCTCTTTTGGGGTATAGCAATTTACATAAAGAACACAGTCTTACTGGGACGATACCCTGGTGATAAGCAGGCAACGGAGAGATGGATTCCTAAACTTTAAGGTTTTTGGTTTAGGGGTCCTCTATAGCGTTCTCTGCCAACCATTCCTTCATTCCCCGTGCAATTCCAGTAAGTAAAACCAGTTTAGGGGATGGCGGGTCCAACGCGGGCGCAACTAGAGAACTTTCATGACGTCTGCCAGTCCAGGAGATTCAGGTGCGCTTCCCCAAGCCCTCCTAAACCCGAAACCCTAGACCCTACACCGTAAAACCTAAACATAAAACACTGCAAAGTAAGGCCTGATCTATGTTTGAGGGAAGGGCAACTCTGGGGAGCAAGTTTCAGGGATTACGGGCTTATAGTCCTCGTTACGTAGATAGGACCATGGAATTGCGCAATATCATATTAAGATCCCCATACACCCCATATTCTATCTACTTGGAGGGGGACTGAAGGGTTTCGGGTTCCAATCTGAGGCTAGACTAGAGGTTCACCCATGCAAGAACCTCAGCAACTATTTGGAGGTTCAGGGTACGTACTGGAGAAACCTGTATAATCCATCTACGCGCTAAGTTGGAGCCTCCTAAGACCCCTGATATGATTGCAGTGGGGGAGTTCATCATCCTGAACCTGCTAGAAGACATAGATGTAGCTGCGTTACCGGGATGGGTATTAAGATACCCTTTTCAGCGTTGGATGCTACTGAACCCTGGCGGTTATGTGCCAGACAGGAGGCACAGAACTCCTCCGGAAAATGTTCTGTCTGTTCCCGGCCCAGCGTATTAATCGTCGGAATGGTCAACAGGAAATGACAGTTCAGCCTGGAATACAAGGAGCATTCACGCATTTTGAATGTGGGATTGTGACTCCCGAAGCAAGACCCCGCTCTGCACAACCAGTACCAGCCTCTCATCCTAGGTCTATACTATAATAGTTTCCATGCTCTTTTCATTTGCCCCATATAACCCCAATATACTATGGTAGTTTCCATTTTCTTTTCCATTATCTAGGGTCAAAGGGTCATGAGTGTGGACGCTACCATGGCAGGCCCACGGCCAAACCTCAAGCCCAAACACGATCAAGGCACTACGCATTCAGTTCCTGCCAGACAGCACAGAGCTTCTTGAAGAATTCCACAGGCAGGGGAGTGGTTCCTTGGAAATTATGGGCGCAGAGCTTTTGGTCTAGGCTCTGTGGTTCATGAGGTTCGGGTCGTTTCCTTGGCGGTTCATGTTTGTGTTGTTGCTGCCAGCAAAGTTGTCAGCCAAGCTGAGCAAGACTAGAATCTTGTACTTCGCAAGCTAGCTCATCGAATAACAACCATGCTACATTCCACCCCTGTCCTTGAACTGGGGGATGTCGCAAGATCGCATCGGAGGATCTGAGTGGCAAAGGGAATCAACTGGGACCCAGATGCGTCCTCAAAGAAACAATGACTGCCACGCTTCCAAATCCGGACGTGTGACCCGCCTCAATGCCAGCAAGGCCCCGCCAAAGCTGAGTAAGACACGAGTATCAGGTTGTTATGTGGTTGTTGAGCTTCATGGTGTCATGCCAGTGCGTGATTCTGTTGTGGTTCATGGTTGCATTGCTGTTGCAATTCGTAAAGTTCTCTGCAACTCTTGATGCCGGTGGCCAAGAGCCGGAACATCTGCAAGTGAAACAACCGGTCACACCCAAGGCCTCCCATGCATCTCCTGTTTGGGTTTGATACGGTCTTGTCAATACTAGTAGACCACCCAGCACGGAACTACATGTGACGCTCTGGGTACAGCTTCCGAAATCCCCCAAAAAATTATGGAGCTGCAGCTTAAACCCTCCACCTCTGTCCCCGCACCTGAACCTTGAACCCCGAACCTGGGACCCGAGACCGTGAGGTAAGCTCTGTTCGGGTGGCCTCCTGCTGGTCACAACTGTTCCTACGCTGAAATTATACTATAAATCCTTATCATGAGGGCTCCCCAAAAAGCCAACCCTAATTTTAAGAAACCCTCAAACGACCGTAAGACAACCTCGTTAGCTTGTAGAATGCTCGCTCCACAGATTCATGCGAAGTGCCAGGGTTCCCAGAAGGCATATTATAAGACAGTCGTGTTGTGCTTAGTAATAGGTCTATGGGACGATGGGACATCACCTGGTTGTAGTGCTTGGTTTTTCCCACCTGGCTTGTGAAATTGGAGGACGACTGAGTGCAGGCATCTAGGGGTGCATTTGCCAAAGCAATCTTTGAAGGGAATTGGAAATTGCTCAGTTTCCTCAAGCTTCATACCTCTAGGGAGTGGTTATGCTTGAGGTTCTATTGTTATGTTTTCGGGGGAAGCCGTGCAGTGTCTGTCTTGAGGTCACGCTGTGTATGGACACTGCCACAAGTCTGAGGTTATAGGTACCTCCTGGAAGGGTAGAGAGCAAACCTTCCCGTAGACTTCCGCCCCACTCCCTACTTGGAGGGTCAGAGGAACTTAGCGAGCGGGGTAATAAGTATACAAAATAATTCCCCAGTGGGCATTTATTACCGAGCTGCAGACGAGATTGAACCGCCTCTTGCCTACGGGTGCTATGTGCCGTTGAGATCTCTTCGAGCACCAACCAGTAACACGCCCCTATCAAAGAACCCTGCACAAGATCGCCGGGATTGCGATGCCTCACCAGGGTTTACAAGTAACTCTTACGACCCTCTGACACTCCGAAGGCGCCAGGCAACATGTTTTTTCACACGTCTTCATCCCTACTATCCCTCGGGCTTCTAGCGTACCCCAATAAAGAGCAAGACAGAACGTCACCGCTGAGGTTGATGCTGGTCAAATGGCCCACCTGGCCAAGCATGCACAGGCTTGGGGCAGTGCAGGGGTTTCCTGAGCCCTGGGTTCAGGAAGGGTGCCTATTTGGAGGGTCAGGGGCAATTAAGTCACTATCCACGACGCACATGCGGAAGATGGCGTTCGCCCTAGCCGAGCATTGCCTTGGGTCCACCGGTCTACAAGCTTCATTGCCTTCAGTCTAGACCTCCAAGGCTAGCTTTTGAAAGGGGTCCCCGGGAAGCAACCCATTACTGTTATTACCATTACTCCTATTATTGCTGTTATTACCGTTATTACCATTATTACCATTCTTACCATTATTACCATTATTACCATTATTACCATTATTACCATAGCCAACAGCCTGTTAAGCGTTTGACCTTGCTGAACAACTTTTCGCCGGAACCTTGAAGGCTCACAGGGACGGCTCAGTCCCCCCATCCAGCCGGCAATGAAGACGGGGTTTAGGGTTTAGGGGTTTAGGGTTTACGGAATGACAAGAGCTTTTAGACAAGTAGACGAATACACAACAGGATAGTCGAGATAATTGCCGCATAAAAGCCTCGTCCAACTAAACCTCCCCGTACTAAATGGAGAGTCGAGGATTGGATCCCTAAAGTGACCCCTCAGAAACCGTGCAATGGAATCCTCCAACCCTCACTCTACCCTAATCCTTACGTCCTCAGCCACGTACTCTTAGACCCTAAACCCTTAACCGCGCACCCTGAACCCTAGACCGCATGGCTAAGAGTTAGACTACAGGGCTTGGTCTATGAGTCGGAGCTTGTGCGGGTGACCTTCAGCGACCCGAGCCAGCGCGCAAAGCTGGCAGCCAAGACTTGCTGCGTGTTAGTATAGATCCTTTCAAAGGTGTTATGGGGATTATGTAAGGTAATACAAGGGTTATGTAGGGGTAGAGGGACTAAAGAGGGCAATGGAACTTCAAATGCAAGCTGGCATTCGGAGTCTAGCTTTAAGGGTTCCAGGTACCAAAAAGATGACAGAAGGAGTTTCAGGCTGACAGGCTCGGGTGTTACAGTAGGCGTTTGCATTCGACGTGTAATTCCAAAAGGGTGTTTATATGGGGGCAATCTGATTTTATACGGAGAAATATATAGATATTTTCGGGTGTAAATTCAGTCACCCATGGAAGCTCATAATAGCCACCTTTCAAACCCTCAACCCTAAACCCCTAAACCTTAATTTCGAAACAACATAAGTCCTTGGGAAGTCCTTTTGGGCTTCCATGTTTGTTTGGGGGGCCGGCAGCCTTCAAGACCTAGCCGCGCCGGACCAGGGTCAGCTAATCCCCTCCCCTCTATTGTTAAACCCCCACACCCCTTAAAGGGGTATATAGGGGTTATGATTATAGGGTTTCGAGTTTAGGGTATTTTTAAACCCTCCGCCCCCCTAATATGAAATATTCCAAATATATTAGAATATACCACAATGGTGAATATCTAGTATTTGGGGGGAGGGGAGGGGGCGGGTGGGGGGTGTCAATTTTAGACGGAGGGGATTATGGGTTAACAACAACCATTAAGTATATAGGGTGATAGGTAAATGTGTAATGTGTATACCGCTGCGCAAGCCCCTTGCGGAGTGTGAGAGGACCAAAAGCCATGAGTGAAGATTTGCAGTCTGTGCATACGAGTCTCCAGCATTTGGAATTCAAAGTTTGCTGCTTGAAAAGTTTGCTCGTTCAGAAGGACTACGGTCTGGTAATGCTAAACAGGTGCCCATCAAGATGAAGGATGTGGAGTAGGGTCCTTTTTCTAAAGTCTTCACAGCCGTTCTGCAAAGAATTCTATGTAATCGAAAGTGCAATTCACGGGGTCTTCAACAATCCTGCAGGTACGCAAATCTAACTGTAAACACTTTATGCCCTGAAGCTGCACAATCCTGAGGCCTTACCTGCACCCCCGATTGCCTACAGTTTGGTAGTAACTACCCGCTAATTAGTAGGACTAGCCCATAAAGATGTAGGCAATTGGGGTGACAGCTAAGCCCAAAATGCCACATGACAGTAGCTTGAATTTTCTGTGCTATTATGTATACATACCCTATATATCATATACCACCTATACTGGGGATTACAGGTACAGGCTGCGCATCCCCAAGTCCCCAACCCCAAAAGCCTTACATCCTTTGAGGCTTAGGGTTCAGGGAAGTCCTCGCACTCTGAACATCCTTAAGCCACACACCCCAAGCATCCCAAGCCTTACGCTCTTCAGAACGCATCTTGTGAACAACCAGCCCAGCATCAACCTTTAAGCGCGCATGTGGAGTGCATTTTGGAAGACCACAAAACTCTGTAAAACGTAGGAGAGGCCCATGCCGCATTTTCGCAATAGCGTTTGAGAGCATGATGTTTTCTGCAACCCTTCGAACGTGCGCTAAATGCTGGTATCTGCAGTACCTGTGGCAAAGCCCCAGTCCTGGGATTGGCTGGCTCCTCGTCGAAAGATGTTTGAAAATGGGTCAATGCCGTCTCACGGGAGGTAGTCGTTTGCGAAGTTGCATGAATTGAGCATCCCCTCTGGTACTCCGTGCTGGACAACATGGGCTCAGTGGTCTGATGCTTTACAGCGGCCTGCCACGGCACACGCTAGGAGCGTTGACGGGTGGCCGACCAGTGCTTGATAACCCACGCAGGCCAGGGGTTGGGCCACTTCCTCTTACGCACACAAAGCGCAAAGACGCCGAACATTCCCAGGTTTCAATGAAATCGCGATCTCCTGCGCTTGCCACCTTTCGCCTGGCGTTCTTGCTGCAGCCTGCCACACAAAACCACTCTCTGATGGCTCCGGCGGCGCGGTTTCAGGGCATGGCGCGGTCTCGGTAGGGAAATGAGGATCGAATCCCTATGGCTACCTCTGTACTCTCCCCAGTAAGATACTTTTAAAATCTTGTCCTTTCCCTACACCCTATAACCCAGCTCCCTCTTCAATTCGCTAGAACCGAATCCCTACATTAGCGTGCACTTCCTCTCCCATTCCTTCAGTCTCCAATAGCAACCAACAAGTAACCCCTAAACCTTACGCCGCAAATATCCTTGGAAGCCCCCGAGCTTCCATGTCATTCTCGATTCGCATTTTCATTTCATACGCCCTAGCCCAATAAACCCCACATACCCGTATATACTCTCTACAAACCCGTTGCCCTCCCTTATGTACCCCGAAATCATCCCTGCAAACCCGGTTAAAGGGCACCAACAAATCATGTGCTAAGAATCGAAGCCATGGCTCCAGAGCAGCCGCCTCAGCGCTTGCGTTTGCCAGTCTGACAGGGGTCTAGGTTAGGGTTTGGGGGTTGACGATTAGGGGTTAAGGTTTGGGGGTTGAGGGTTTAGGGCCGAGGAGCATCAGACGGATGTTTCCCTAAATTGGAAGTTGTCAAAATGATGGTCCACTTCTCAGGCCACTGTAGAATGTGGCCTCAAAATTACCGCGCTGTTGCCAACCTTCCAGATAATCCTTGAGTGCGACCCAGGATCTCCTTAAAGTCCCTACGTATGGAGGGTACCCAAGATGAGGGGGTACCTAGTTGGGGTCCCAACAATCTAGATTGGGGTACCCCTACTTTGGGAATCTACCATATCCCTATATCCCCTAAGGACGCCATTTTGGAGGAATGGATCATGTCCGGGTCCTGGAATCTCTTGTGAAAACAAGGGGAGACTTCGAAGAGACAGAGACCCAGGTCCCCGATTCATGGTCCTTCTGGACAAGACATCTCATCCAGTGCAAGAAGAAAATAAGCCCTGTTTGCTCTGCCCAAACTTGAAGACATCTCCCGGATAGTATGGCAGATGCTCAGTTTTATTTTCCGTGCAATGCACAAAAGTTCCAGTCTATCCCTACACCACAATGCTTAAGCCCGAACTCCTCTTGGTTGAACGCAGATCCACTATACACAAAAAAAAAAAAAAAACACACAAACGCCTGGATTCCAGATTTTTCGTGACCTATACACCCTAGGCTGGTTTATGTTGTCTAGCTCAAAAGCACCCCAG
>CAJNIZ010015958.1:62593-77927 GCA_905231905.1 Symbiodinium pilosum
CCCCCCCCCCCCCCCCCCCCCCCATCTATGTGAGCAATTCCTACTTGAGGAGTATTTTTGTAGCTTAACCAAACAAGGTCATGTTTGTCTTATTAGAAAACCAAAGACCCAAAGGGAGGAGATCGCTCTATATTGCGGACTAGACTATCCCCGTCTGTGTAACTACCTGGGCTTCCACCAAGGTAGGTAAAATAATGTCTGAAAGTTAATACAGATAGCCAAAAAGGCTACTAGTCTACCCTACACCACCACCTGTAAGCCCATATGAGCTATAGTCTANNGTATCCCCCTTCGTAACCCCTATAGTAGTCCCCTATATAAGCCCCTATATAGCCCCCTTTAAGGAGTTTAGACTACAGCTCATATTAAGCCCTAATCCCTATAAACTAACCCTTAATCCCAGTTTCCATTTCATTTTCCATTTTCTTTTCCATTTGATTCTCCATTATTGTAAGCTCATAAACCCTAAACCCTAAACCCCTAAACCCTAAACCCTAAACCCTGAACCCTAAACCCTGAACCCTAAACCCTAAGGTAAAGGTACTACGCACTTAGCAGTACTGACCAAGCCTCGTCGATCTGTCCCTGGGTCTCCGTCTCCGCGCCTGGCCAGGTTGTAAAGAAAGGGTCTTTGATAGGGTTTAGGGTTTAGGGTTTGGAGGGTTTAGGGTTTAGGGCATAGTATAGGGTTTAGGGTGTAGGGTCAGTATAGGGTTAGTATTTGGGGTATGGTGGTTCAAGGGCTTTGGTGTTAGCATTCAGGCATCTTGCAAGGCTTCCGGTCAATTTTTGAGCATGATGGGGGGGGGCAATCCCAAACGTAACGCCAAACCCGAAATTCTAGTCCTTAGCGCCCCTAAGCCTGATCCTAAACACCAAACCCTATTCAACAGTCCTAGCTTCAAGATTTCTAGAGAATTTATGCGGCCTTTGACGGGGTTCTGCTCACTGGGGGCAAAACCGATTCTCCCCCGTGCCTGATTTTCGGCCCATGTCAAGAACCTCCGGGTTGAGATTAGCCCTAAACCGCAAACCCTAAATCCCAAAACCCCAAACACCAAACCCTAAACGCCTAAACCCCAAACACCAAAACCCAAACCCTAAACCCTGAAGGATGGCACGCTGGGCCTCTAGTAGCGGCACTCAGTGCAGGTGTCCCTTTATACCTACGGGTTTAGGGCCTCGTACATACCCTATCTATCTATATCTGGTTTAGGGTTTAGGGTTTTTTTTATCTATGCATAGAAATACATACACCCTAAACCCCTGAACCCCAAACCCCTAAACCCTAGTGCCTAAACCCTAAACCCATACACCCTGGGGATGTCCTAAAAATCTCCTGATTAGGCAGGGGCCCATCCCAGGGGCCCAAACTTCCAACCTTGGTATGGGGAATTTTTCAAGCTTGGGGGCAGCCGTAATTTTTTAGAGCCTCAAGTAGGGGAAAAGGGTTTGGGATTCGGCGTTGAGGGGTCGTTTGAGTGGTTAGGGTAGTACTACCGAGGCCCCAAGATTGCCTTTACATAGGTTTTCTGATCCAATAATACAGAAAATCAAGAGGTATCCTGAAAGAGATATCCTGAAGTGCAACCACGTGAGCATCTTCATTCACAACCGAACCCCTTCTCAAGCTGCCTAAGACTGTAACCATCATAACAATAATGATTTTTTCCATGGTTAGTTTCTTGGGCTATACAACACAAACCTATAACTAATGCCTAAGAGGATAGGAGAGGAAGCAGTAGCAACAAGGTCGAAAGCTTCTTCCCAACTTTGCGTTTAATGCCTGAAGCTTCTAACTGTCAAGCAGATCTTTTGTCGACAAGTGGAGACCTTGAATGGTAAGTGGTCGGGTAACGATAATATTGGAGTAAACGGGTGGTAAATATTAAAACTAGACTTGATCTATCACTACTGCCTGCGACAAAAAAACCCTAGCGGAGACAGCCAAACCACTAAGCCCTTGGACCCCACGAGCGCCCAACGCCCAGGGACTCTCAAACCCTGAATATCTGCCTGGACATTAATAAGCTCACGGCCCAAAAACCGGAAAAAAAAATCAACGAAGCGATCATTCTACATACCTTTGGGTAACAGGTAAGCTTTAAGCCCCAAACCCTACACCTGAAGCCCTTGCTGTTGGCCTTTCTGCACGTAGCCGAAGGAGTGGGTAAGCTGCAGCACGTTGCCCACGTCCATCCCCAACAGCTGGCCTGCCAGCATCAGAATAGCTCTTTGGGGTTTTGGGGGGTCGAGGGCTTGGGGTACAGGATGTCATGGTCTGGGGCTTAGAAATTAAAGGTCCAGGGCTTGGGGAGTAGGGTCAACATGTACCCTCTCCTGCAAAGTTTCTCGCGACTAACTGCAGTGTCAAATCTCCCAATCACTAGTGTAGATCTTTGCTATAGAGAGGGTTTACTGTCTGGGGCGAAGGGGGAACGCAACAGGAGGTTTGCCGAAAGGAATTACCAAAGTGGTCGGCAGTGTTGCAGTTGGGGCGAGGCGCTGTGGAAAGCAAAGCAGAACCTTCAATATCATGTCTAGGAAGCAACCTGATCCTTCTAGAAAAATAACCCCTACATAATCCCAGTTTCCATTTTATTTTCCGTTTTCTTTTCCATTTGATTCTCCATTATTGGGGTAATATTGGGTACAATCCTAACCCCGACGCCTAAAAGTCTCAACTCCAGACCCTCAATAGGGCAGCTGTTAAGGACCTGGAATTAAGCTAGCGGGCCATAGCGAGGCCACCCTTGTACTTCCCAGACCCCTGGATGTCCTACCTTTTTTGGGACATACCCTATAAATATGTAGGACAGAACCAAAAAAAGGAAGGACATCCAGGGTCCAGGTTACCATCGCAACTCGTTTTAATGTGAACTCGTACCCCCAAAGCAGGGCACGCTAAGGTTTAGGGTTTAGGGCTTGGGGCTTGGGGCGATCGAGTACGTTGCTTTTCAAAGGGTGCAGTTAACTACATACTATATAACATCTGGGCCCATAAGGATACTTCCTGTGGGCTTCATGAAGTAAAAGAAGGCATGAAAGAACACACAAGAAAAGAGATACATGTTAAAATGTACACACAAGTGTCTATATATGTGTATATACAAACATATACACAACCATGTTTATGGGCGTCGGCTTGATGTTGTAGTGCGTTCGGAGTTTGGGTCGCAGTTCCAAGTACGTCATGGAAGTTTCCATTCACGCTACTAACGTGCCGGCGTCCTTAGCAAAAAGACATCTCCCCATTCTGTGGGAGTCAGTTTAATGCAAATCTAGCAGAACCGCTGACAACTGTATGTGCGTATGGGATAGGGGAAACAAGGTTCCCCCTTTGTGTACCCCCCAAAACTATAATCAGTATCACGGGAAATGGAAGCCCCGAATAAGGACACCCGATTTTTGGAACCCCCCCAATAGGCCAGGGCTACATTTCTCGTGTTAAAGCGCCTGCACAAGCCCTAAACCCTAAACCTTGGGTGTCGGGAATCCGCATCAACGGATGTATGCGAGGTCCTGCTCAGCAGGGTGCAAATGCGAGCTTACGTCGCGCCATACTCCTCCATGGTGAAGGAGCTTATGGGTCAACAGATCCGAATCTGGTTGCTCCTTTAGTCCGCCAAGAAAATGCTAGCTGTTAGCCCCCTTAACATGGAAAGTCTCATTGCCAAAAGTTGTAAAGTGCTGAACTCACCAAGCTAATGGGGTCCGCCATCAATTCCTCCTGACTCTGAAGGATGATTCGGGGCTTATGGCTTATGGTGCAGTGTTGAACGGGTTTAGGGTTGATAGGGTTTAGGGTTTAGGGTTTAGGGTTAAACCCGAAATTTAAGCTAAACCCTAAACTCACCTCAAGCTCCCTTCGGGCTTGGGATCTAAAATGGCCGCTTCCTTTGGAAGCAGCCTTCGTGCTCCGACCTGCCCTGTTAGCAATCCTAACACTTACTGGAGCTTCGTAGGGAATATGAGAATATACTTTATACATGGGGGTTATATAGGGATTATACTCCCGTATTCCCTACTAGGAACTAGTAAAGGAATCAACAAGAGCAGGTCCGGGCATGTGGAAATCTTCAAGTAGGGGCAGCAGATCGGCTACGGAAATCCGAACAAGTGGCAACAAGTGAAAGTAGCACATGCGATGCTATCTACTTCCTTGAGAAGACAATGTTGTGCTGCTGCTTTGCAGAAGGACAACCCATTTCATCTGCGTGTTCCCTAAACCTCGATTTGCAAAATCTGAGCCGAGCCCGCATAACAGGAAGAATCTCAGGCCTGTAATCATACAGCGGAGCATGTAAGGGATATTCTCCCAATCGAAGAGTTCAGAGGCCATGGGGCGGAAGAGGCTTGAAGATAGGGCTTTGGTGTGCTTTCGAACATTTCACATGGACTTATGGGTCTAGTATCAATAGAGGTTAGCCTAGATCAGATTCCCTGCGTTGCTTATCAAGCTTACGATGCAAACATGCTAGAGCAGCTGCTTTACCAGCTGGGCCCTTGATAATGGCCCGACACAGGCCTCGCGTCGCCCAGCTACCCTTAAACACCCACCAAATCCCTAGTTTGGAGTACACCCCAGAAAAAAAGTATAGACTTCTTAGGTATAGGTTGTTATAACAAGACCCTAGGAACCAACAAAGTATTAAAGTGTAGTACTCCAATATTGGGAATTAGGCTCATATGAGCTATAGTCTAAACTCCTAGTATCCCCTTTAATATCCCCTATAGTAGTCCCCTATAATATAATCCCGCTTATAACCCCCTTTAAGGAGTTTAGATTACAGCTCATATCAGGGGCCAGCCTGCGCTACCTGTTCATTCCCCAGCTGGTGCTGTCTTGACGAAAGGCTCGCGATGCTTCATTCCAAAACCCTTCCATTAGGGTTTAGGGTTTAGGGTTTAGGGTTTAACTATGCCCACAACAACCCAACCCCAGATCCAAAAATCGTCACACTCTCTCCAGCCCCTACTCTTCCTGCAGAGTCTGTGAATTAACCACCCGCATGCGCATCTGTAGCGGCATGTAGAGTGAAGCGTCATTCTGATTTCTGAGCGGTCATTTCTCAGGGTTTTTTACTGTAGGTTTCATTATGCAGAAAACCATCGATTGTCAAAAATAATAAAGTAGACAGATATACATGTACATATATATATATGCAGATGAACCTTCAGAAGCTCTTTGATAGAATATGGGGTAAATGGGGATCTCATTATGATATACGCAAAGCCATATTCTATTTACGTAAGGGGGACTTTTAGCACTGCCATCTAGTCGCCGCAAGGAAGCCAACGGAGTTGGGTTCTCTCAAGGTGCATTTCTCCTAAAATTAAGGGTACCTCTTTGCGGGTCTCAATAATAAGGATTATAATGGTGTGATCGTTCTTTGTGGGATTCTTGCGGGATCTTGTTCTCCTTGCTGCCCCACCCACCCCTGAATGCAATGGGAGGGACCACATATAGACCTCAAAGAATTGTAATCCTTCGTAGTGGGAAATCCAAAAGGTATCCACAATTTTGGAAAATCCCCATATACCTCTCACTGCACGTGGAATGTTCAAGAGCAGGTTTCCGTTTTGAATCATGCCCATTATTCGTCGCTCTGCTAGAAAGAATACAGATAATTCAAATTGGGCCCTAAGATTATCATTAACACATATGCCACCCATGTCAACACATGATTAACTTGGTATTCGGAAACTCTGGTGTTAGCTCTGAAGCCTGAACCCTAAATTCAGAGTACTACTGGATTTAGGCTTTAAGGTTTAGGGTTTAAGGTTTGGGGTTTAAGGTAAGCCCTAACCCGGACCACTGACAGCTCAGCTCACCTAGGCGGCAGGCGGAACCACCACCGTGGCCACGGCTGACTTGCGGCTCAGAAACTTGCAGCTTGCGATGCTGCCGAGCCGGTCGATGAGCCTGGATAGGGTGTGCAACGTCTGGGGCTTGGGGTTTGGTGTTCAGGCTTTAGGGTGACCTAGAGATGTACGGGCAAGACCTACGAAAGGAAGGCTACTACCAAACAGCAGGTAGTTGGGGTTACAAGTAAAGTTTAGTTTGGGTTTGTCAGACCACCACGAAAAAACGTGGGGGGGCTCCAATCCGTCTGTCGCTTTTGGCGTACTCCTTCTACAGAAGCTGTTTGCCCTTCAACAAACTCAAAAGCGATGAGGTCGGACAAGCATGATGAAGAGTTTTGACCATTTCAGCGTGTGAATAGAGAGACTCTAGCATCGGGAGCTCAACAGCTGCAGATTGTAGTTTTCTTGTCGAAGATTTACGGGGGTAGTGACGAGCATCCATTGCTTGCTCCGGCAAATCCCAAGTCAGGTTTTTGCGGGTTCAGTCTTTCAGTACACTGCCTAGCCCCTAACATCGAGCTCGAATTGAAAAATCGATGTCTGAAACCAACGGACGGTTCACCGTCTTAGAAGTTCAGGGTAATTGAGAAACCCCGACATAATCGTAGTTCGAACTCAAGTATAATCATTTTGGGGAATTCAGGGGGATGGAAATTAAGGTACATTTTCTACCCTAAACCTTCAAATTGTAGGCGCAAACTGTTGGAGAAGCGTCCCGACAAAAAGGGCAGCGCCTTCGAAACCTTGCCCCAAAAATGAAATGTATTGCGGAACTCACATTGAAACCCAAGTAAACCTTAGCTTAGGACTTTGGCGTTAAAACCGAATGCTTCCATGCACATCCGCGTAATCCCTTCTATCAAGTAGAGCACAACTGCCCGCTCCCTGTCATCTGTCGTTTGAACCATATACCTTGATGTTCACTCACCCTAGGGATCCAAATAGCCCAATGTAGGTAATATTTACAGACTTTGGGGCCCAATGTAGGTCTTATTTGTATACTTGGATCCCTAGGGTCATGGGCCGCCATAAGTAGAGCCATAAGGCATGAAGCAAATCAGCTCATATTTAGCTGGTAAGCCCTCACGGCGCTTGCAACGAGAGGTAGAATTCCGTTACGCCTGAAGTGGATATGGGAGTTTCCCAAAATTAGGGGTACCTTTTGGGGTCCCCATAACAAGGATTATAGTATTTGGGGCTCTATATTGGGGTCCCCCTATTTTGAGAAACTACCATATAGGGTTTAGAGCTAATGGGACAGAAAACGAAACCTTCTGTGTTTTGTTTAGACCTTGGACGATTGGAACAGGCACGGAAAATTGGAACTACTGCATTATTTCGTGTAATTTGGCAAGGGTTCCTATTTAGCAAAACGAATATGCGGAATCACATGTCCCACAATCGCTATGCCCCCTCCGAACCTGAGTAATTTCTTCAGTATCTCCCACGTGCACTCCCACAAATACGTTGTAGGGAATTGCTGTAGTGCTTTTGGTCCAGTATGTACCCCACAGTCACAAAGATATCTGAGCCTTCCCGCCTTCCCATAAAGCCTCCGAAAGCGTTCACTTAGGCCTTCCTACAAACAATACAAACGCATAAGATCACCAAAAGAGACAGCATTCTTTGAACAACATTCAACCCCTCAACACGACCAAGACCTTACATCCTGAACTACACCCCAAGCCCAAAATACAGACATATTCCCAACCCTAAACCCTAAACCCTAAACTCTAAACTCTATGGCTCAGGCAATTAGCCTTTGAGCTCAGGCCAGCTTTGCTTTCTCGGCGCTGGCAGACCTGAAGGCCACAACGGCTTTTTGCAAGGTTAGCGAGATTCAACCCTTGAGCCCCAAATGATGAGGGTTTAGGGTTTAGGGTAAACTCCTTGAAGGAGGCTACACAGGGGAGTACATAGGGGACTACCATATGACTATGACTCAAATAGGGTTTAGGGTTTAGGCCCAAATTAGTGCCCACCCTACACGCTAAACCAATTTGGCAGAACCCCATATCTGACTTAACTTATAGGCCCGCAAGCTTTTTTCCGCCAGGACGAGATGACGTCTGGGAAGGTGGCCAATCGTATTCTCAGCAGGCCATGAACATAGTCTAGACTGAACCCCCTTCTTTTGAGGGCCTTAAAATTAAAATCTCCAGTATATTGTCCCCCTTGAGAAGATAGAATATGGGGTATATGGGAATCTTATTATAATATACCCAAAGCCATATTCTATCTACTTAAGGGGGACTATAGCCCTATCAGGCGGAAGGGGGTTGTAGTAATCAAGGGTCTACATTCCCTGGGTTGAAGTGGCTCCTTGAAGGGCCCAAGAAATGATGCAAGTAAACTTCAAGAAAGGAATAGGGATATCCCCCTTGAAGCCCCTTATAGTCAGCCCAAGCGAATGTGAGGGTATTCCTCGGAAGACTTATGCCGAGGTTCTCTTTGTTTCTCTTTGTCCTGTTCATGTATGGGGTTGACTCAGCCCTCCCACCCTGGACATTGCATCCCCAGATACACTTCTTCATGAGACTTGCCCTTTGAACCGTCGCTGAAGCAAGGCGCTTTTTTAGGTGATTGGGCGTTGTCGGCTTGTGGGTTCGTAGGAGCTCTTATTTGGGGAAGATAGTTGAGGGTTTCAAGCATTGTGGAACTCGTTAACTAGTTGTGCAGGAACTACATTCTTGGAGGGCTGCGCATTATGGGGGAAGTAACTCCGATTCTTCTTATCTCTGCTGCTGCTAAGGAACTTGAATTAGTTAGCCATGGTAGATGTGTATCGTAACTAATGTTGGGTTCCCCAGTCTAGTAGCTTAAACTAAGTTCCTTAGATCTCCAGTTTCCACTTCATGTTCATTTTCTGTTCCATTTGATTCTCCAGTGTAGGGGGATAATATACCCTAAGCCCTAAACCCTGTATAACTCCATTATAGCAGTTTCCATTTGATTTTCCATTATCCCTATATAGCCCATTATTATAGTAGTATACCCTAATAAAACCCAAGCACACTGGGCCCATAACCGCTATAATCCCGGTAGTTTCCATGGGGATAGTATAGCTTCAAGTCTGTTCCTTAACGGCAACCCGGTTGTTTCCCGGCGAAAGTACACAAGTCGGCCTCGACCTCCAATGTCTTCACGACATGATGCTCGTGGGTTGCCCTACTACCCGCTTTATACTACACCTAGGTTCCCCCCTAGAGTTTAGGGTTTAGGGGTCTACCCCCTCTATACTAACCCCCCCCCTTCCTCCCTAGGCAAACCTAGGGGGTAGTATAGAGGGCGGTAGTAAGAAAAATCCATGACTTGCTAGGATGGGCAATAGCAAGATGTGCATGCCGTCTGCCCTCTCGCTCCGAATCATGATGGCGTAATGCTACTTAGATCATCTGAGGCCATCCAAATCCAAGCTACGCTTGTGCCCTGCAGGAGGAATCAGAAGGACATACCCCTAACAAAGCCGGCTGAACAGGGGGCCCTGAAATTGTACAGTCATACAACAAAAACACTGAAAAGGCTGGTGCCAGAGAAGGTTGACTCCCTAAACCCTAGGACCTAAGCCTTAAGCCCTGAACTCACATTCAGGGTGGCAGGTCAGTGGTTGGGTTCAAGGTGATGAGGAGTAGGATTAGAGAATTGAGTTCTGTGGGCTAAAGGTGCTGGAAGTTAGAACATGTTGCATCTCAAATAGTCTAACTACCACTGCACACCATCACAGTGATTTACCCTCGAGCACAGCTTTCTACTTAACATTGCGGAAGGCAGGAATACGAGAACAGGTCCTACTTGGTCATGTCTCCGGCACTAAGACCCAAGCAGGAACATTAAGTATAGGGTTTTTGCATTCCAAACCCGATCAGACACATCTTTGTCAAAAATCAAAAAAGAGCAGAATCCCGATGCGGAGTCAGTACAGTAGGAATCGAACGAATACCACCAGCTGCCCGTAGCGCAATGGCACGCAGGCTTGATGAGCACGTGGAGGCTGAGCCGCTGCCTGAAGTTGCATTTGGTAATTTCCATCGACAGGGGACCCCAATCTAGACCCCAAAAGATTATAACCCTAAACCCTATCCCTTATTATGGGGACCCTTAGCATACAGACTCCTACAATGGTGGCCCTTATTTTTGAAGCCACCATTGGCGGCCGCCGCTTCTCCAATACAGACTTCATAGTTTTCTGCAGAGGTTCGTACTACTATGATGATTTTGAGTGCTAGTACTATTCTTTCTACTATTACTACTATGATTAAGATTAACATTGCTACGGTTATTACTAAGACGCTGGGCCCTTGTCGGCTGATTCTGATTGGGACTATGGCTAAGCTGGTATTGTTGTGGTACTTCTGGTTTTGACTGGTACTCTACCCTTAGAAGCATACAGCAGCGCTTGTCAATCAGAAGAAGAGGCTTTGCGCCTAAAAAGGAGCCCTGTGAAGAAATGGAGGCCAGTACCAGAATAAAGTAAAGGCATTACTTCCTTTGCTGTGTGACGGACGTGGCATAATTCTGTTTCCTGGCACTGTGAAGACTTCGGCCTGCGTCATGCTCGTGATCTCTCATGCTTGTCATGTCGACTGTACACGAACGTATTAGTCTGCTTGTTCACTAGACTTGTGTAACGTAGCATCAGCGCATTGCCGGTGTTTGCCAGTGCGCCATGATCATCACTTGGCTATATCTGTTTCGCATACATACAGATCCAGACCTGGGTTAAGATAGCGCCGATCGATCTGAAAAATGAACTGTTGCGGGCCGTCGAGGCTGGCAAATCTTGGAAACAAATTCCAAGGGCTCCCCTCGGAGGAGAGAAAGCCCCGATTGGTTTCGGTCTACCGGCTTCAGTCTTCAGCATGGACGCTTTCTCTTAGTGAATTGTTCAGAAGTACTTCCTTTGCCCCTTCCCCCCTATTCCCCCTGTTTTCCTCTAATGCAGGGACTTTAAGATCTGCTAGTGTCATCTTGAGGTCTATCTGAGGTACCCTATACTATAACTATACACAAGGAGTCCCAGACGCAATATTGGTATCTAGTTTGGCCCCTGCATTATCTTACTGGTGGTTAGGCGGGAACAATGGAAAATAATCTCTAGACCGTATAGCAGATGTATAATATTATATTCCCTTATTCCCTACCCTATGCCCTAAGCCCACAAGAGCATATGTATACACACACATATATATATAGATAGTATTCTCTTCTTCCCTACTAATCGCAGTAAAGTTATCCCCCCAAGATACCTGGGAAGGACTCCCCCAGTCATTTTGCTGTGTACGACAACCTCGGGCTGTCGCTGAGCAGGCTGTCGCCTCAGAATTTCCCTTCAATGTGTGGGTTAAGGTTTAGGGCTTAGGGTTTTGGGTGTAGAGCTGAGGATTTTCGGTCTAGGGTTTGGGGGGTGAGGTTAGGATGTAGGGTTTAGGATTACACTTGCTAAAGGGTTAGTAGGCATGAACATAAAATAGAAAAGCGATAAAAGGGAAACTGGTGGGTTACAGAGATACATGGGGTGTACGGTGAACTTGCTGGCTGTGAGTACAGATGGAAGAGGAATGGCAACAACCACATTATGTTGAGGGTTAATCAGCAGCTGCTAGAGGGATCCATTCTATGCCACCATTCCCTGCTATGTGGTGGGGATCTAAAAAAGTAAGGTTTTGAACGGAGCGGTGAGTTCGGGGCGTTTCGCAAGGGGTCAAGGCTAGAAAAATCGTCTACCACTTGGTGGTGGAGGAAGTTTGGGATCCACAGAGCAAGGTTGCTGACTTGCCAAGTTCATCGCGTCTACGACCCATTCAATGTGAAACCCAAGTTGTACTGCTTGAGGAGGCCATTATTTTCCCATAATCCCTATGTATCCCACATTCCCTAAGGGTACCCTCAGCTTCAGCATGCTGCAGCAACTCCATCACCATGAAGATGCCTGCTATCGTCCCGCAGACCTCCAAGTTGAATCTGAGAATTTAGGCTTCAGGCAAAGCATGCTGCGCTTATATTGGAAGATCAAATGGAAAACCAAAGGAAACTGACATGGAAACTTGTTGGCGGATGGAATGGAGACTGTGGTTTTATATGGTGGGCATTCAAGGCATACCCATGGTTAGCAGGAAAGGTTAAATCGATCCCAAAAATTGCCTTTGGATACTCGTCCTTCATACGTTGGTACAAGTTATTGTCCATGTCTGCTGCCTATTTGAAACCAGCAAGACATGTGATGCGCGTGGACTGTAAGCCGCATTGCTATAAGCCAACTTGATCTTGCTAACACAAGTAAAGTATACATGCAAGTACGCCATTCTTCGAGGTTGTCACTGGTGAAAGTTGAGGT
Organism: Symbiodinium pilosum; assembly: GCA_905231905.1. Classification (NCBI taxonomy): domain Eukaryota; class Dinophyceae; order Suessiales; family Symbiodiniaceae; genus Symbiodinium; species Symbiodinium pilosum. Next base: position 74,796 of record CAJNIZ010015958.1, read on the forward strand.
CACCGGTAGCTGAAGAGCGCACGTGTCTAAGGAGCCCACACCTTTGACTGCTCTTCACCTCCAGAAATTCGTTCTGGGGTTGACACCCCAACACTTACCTGTGGTAACAAGGACTGAAGGAATGGAAAAGAAAACTGTAAAACTACTATAGGGACAGTATAGGGACGACTATAAGGATCCATTGCTTTATGACATATTGGTCAGCGGTAAGGACAGGGACCCTGAGCCCTAAACCTTAAACGCTAAAACCTAAAATCCAAACCATGACCAGGGTTGTTCTCAAAACTATGGGCCCTTTTGGTCATAGATTGTATGACGGCACCTCAGATTTAGGAGTACCAAAATGGGACCCTAATTTTGAGAATTACCCACCCGTGAAGAAAAAACACCAGTTGGAACACGCCAACCAGGCCGGAGGTCGAGACCATGAGCCTCTACAGGCTCAACCCTCAGAATCCATTCGGTTTTGGGTTTAGGGTTCCTATAGGGTTTATATTATGTAGAGAGTATACTGGGTCATATAGGGATAGGGATGTCTCAGAGATATATAGGGAGTATTACAGGGATTAGATTACCCCAATACTGCGAATGGAAAGGAACTGGAAACTGTAGTTTGCACAGGGCTTTCTTGGGGGTCACCAATATTCCTGTATTCCATGCATGCTTATTGCAAAGCGTACCTCAGATAAACCTCACGCATGATGTCGGTCACTATCTGGGCCCTTACATTACATGTTATCATGTTTTCGGTTTATGCTCTGGGTTCGTGCGCAGGTTTTAGGATGAGCACTACTCGCATGCAGACCATTGAGATGAGATTCTTCAGCAGGATGCTCTGAAGGAACCCTCGGCCTTTGCAAGGATTTTACGGTGTGCTTCTTCAGGGTGATCTGTGCATCTTCTGGATAAACATCCAATTCATTCATTGAACTGGAAAAAAGGAAAAACAAGTTGCAATCTGACTATGTCATTCCAATCTAAAATTGTTGTACTTTTTGACTGACCGAATATGCATACCACAAACTGCAACACGCCAAAGTCTGGTCCCCGGAACTCACGCCGCCTGGCTGGCCTATTTGAGAACTTGATGACCAGATAGGGCTGCTGCGGTTTCGGCCCAGAAACGGTTGAAACACCCGCCTGTAGCAACTTGTACACTTACCATGAATCATAAAAAACTGCGCTTGCACTTCCGCTCAGCAAAGCCTCCTGCTCCCCAACCTCTTCTTGGACGTGCACGCATCCTATCCAGATAACAGCGCCAGACTCCCTTTTTCCAGCTGAACTTCCAAGCTGCTTTTTGTATTTTTGCTGCTGCACTGGCTCGTGATGCACGTCAGGTTTCACAGGTCTAGGTGCCAACAGCACCCAAGCAGTTGCGAGCAGAGGGAGAGCCGTGAGGGAAATTGCACTGAACCACCTGCGCCCCGGACATTTTTCATAATCACATTGGCTGCCCGTGGATTTTTTGGAAATGGCCTGCCACGTGCGGCTTTACTATGGCCAGCTTATTGGTGCTATTGTGCTTGCACGCTAAGAGAAATCACAGCCGAGCCGCGAGCCAATGAGGGTCGCGCAAGTGGTTGCTGCGGCCTGCCTCTGGCGCCAAATATGCGGCCAGGAGTACCAGGTTACGGAACGTCCGCTACTCAAGATGACTTGGGGTTTGCGGTGCAGGCTTCCAAGGGGGGAGTGGAGTTCAAGAGAACACGGGCTTTTTGTTTCGGACGTGGGTACATGAAGTAGAAGGTGTTTTTTCAGATGTGCCCTTTTGCACTTACACTGTCTAGGAACTATTTCCAGAAACTCCCTTTCAGGTAGGTGTCAAAACAAACTAACCCCACTCAGATCATGGAACATGTTTCGTGTGTGTGTGTCATTCCTGGCATGAGACCCTGCTGGAGTGATATTACGATATGAACATCTGAAATTTCTAGCAAGTTCGAGTGCCAGCCCAGGTTTAATTTTTGAGGTTCTAAGATGCCCCTCCTCCCCTGATACTGAAGCTGCTCACTGCTCACGGACGAATATCGCATATGTCAAACGACATGCTAAGAGGAATGGTTTAGACTTGGGTGTGGGGGCTACTTAACATTTGGGGGCGGGGAGGGAGCGCTGAGCACTGGGATTGTTTCAAGGAATTCGGCGGATGTTGAGCCAGCCGACAGGGAGGAAGGGGCCCTAAAGGGAGCTTTTGCTCATGCTAGGCAGATTCTGAGCAGATGAGCCATCCTTCAAACTCGTCTTTTGAATTCTTTTAATCTATTAAATCTAGGGGTATAGTCCCCCTTAAGTGAGCTTGAGGACTAAACGATGTTCAAACCTGATATATTCTGAAATGTCTGGAGTAGGTTTAGAAATTACATGGTCCCATTATCCCCCACCACGCCCGGCAGCCGAGGTCGCGTGGTCTACGAGGGCGCACCCGTCATTCCAGGTGCTCAGTGTGGGGAAAAGGGCATGCACAGAATTCAGATTGGTCGCTTTTGAACGAATACTATTTGGAGAAAAAGTGTGGTTTCTAATAGACATTCAGAAGCAAGTTTGTTACTGCTGTGGTTGCGTGTCCTCGTCGTTGTTGTCGTCGTCACATCTTGACTGTTAGAACGGCCGGGAATGACCTTGGAAGTGGGATGCAGGGCTAGGTTTTCTTACAGGACGCCCTGGGCGGTGCGCACTGGGGGCTAGCCGTCTCAAGCCACCCAGAACCACTTTTGAAGTGAAAACAAGTCTCAACAAACATCGAGATAATGAACCAGGCACCGCTTCAAGCCAAAAGCAAGTGGCCACTCCTGCCAGTTCTATCTTGCAGGCTTAACCATGTTTCTGGTATCTCCTCTCATGCTCTAAGCTACTTCCTATTGCTATTAACTGCCTGCTTGTAACTGGCTGCTGGTTACCCTTTACTACTTACTACTCAGTACTTACTGTCACTAGGCTACTATTACGCATCATCTATATCTCATATTTCTTCTTCTGCTACTACTGCTGCTACTACTACTACTACTACCACGACGACGACGACGACGACGACGACGACGACGACGACGACGACGACTACGACTACGACTACGACGACGACGACGACGACGATGACGACGACGACGACGACTACTACTACTACTGCAATAG
>CAJNIZ010015958.1:78027-94292 GCA_905231905.1 Symbiodinium pilosum
GAAGCATCATGTTGTCACCATGTTTGCGGTGAGGGAAAGTTGTGCAGGTCATTTTGTTAGCAAATGGGGAGGGGTTGCGCCCCCCCCAATCCCCCCGCTGTTTTGCAGGCCGCCCATGTATGCAATAACAAAGAAGTATCATGCCCGCACCTGGTTTGCAGTAAGAGAAGGTTGTGCGACTGCCTTGGTTCGCGCCTGATATTTTCAGAATATATCTTACACCAGGTTTTTCCATGGAGTGTTCAATGATATGGTGATTCCTTTTCAGTTCCATCTTTCCGTATCAACCAGCACGTAAGCTGGAAACATCACGCCCGCACCTCAGCTTTATTCGTACCCCCAAGTCCAAACGCCCACGCCTTTCCCAGGGAACTAATTGAAGGAGTGGAATGGTGCAAGGCCAGCATATGTTGTAAGTTCCGAGACCAGCAGACGCTGTCATTTACAGCATTTGAAGCATTCCAAGACCAGCAAAAGCTGTAATTTACAGCGTTTAAAGCGTTCCAAGACCAGCAAATGCAATGCTGTAAGTTACAGCTTGTGTGTGAAGCATTCCAAAACCAGCAGATACACTGATTGCTGTGATGTACAGCCTTTGGGACGTTCCAAGACCAGCACATGCTCAAATTACAGCGTTTCAAGCTTTCCAAGACCAGCAGACGCCGTCATCTACAGCATTCGAAATATTCCAAGACCAGCAGATACTGTAATTTACAGCGTTTGAAGCGTGCCAAGACCAGCAAATGCTACATTTGAAGCCTTCCAAAGCCCAGCACATGCTGTAATTTGCACGGCTTGAGATGTTCCAGGACCAGCAAACGCTGTAATTTGCAGCATTTGAGACGTTCTAAGACCAGCAAATGCTGCAATTTGCATTATTTGAAGCATCCCAAGGCCGATAAATGTTGTAATTCACAGCATTTGACACGTGCCAAGACTAGCGAATGTTGTAATTTGCATCATTTGAAGCGTTCGAAAACCGAAAAGGAGCGAGCCACACCTCTGCAAAAAAAACGAGCCACACCTTTGCCAAAAAAACCTTTTGCCGGTCTCGGGACTCAGGGTTTGTTCCAACCTGAAACGCCGAGTGTTTACGCTGAAGGCACATGCGAGACCTTATATATCCCTATATGCCCCTTCAAAGGGCCCTAAACCCTAAACCCTGGCCGTATATATCCCTATATATCCCTTTCAAGGGACCTAGAATTGCCATTTCATGTTCCATCTCCTTTTCCATTTGATTCTCCATTATTAGGCCCTAAGCCACTGGTCCGAGCCAGCAGCAGTGGCTCGGGCTAGCGCAGGTGCACCTTGTCATGGGGAATATATTGGGGTTACATAGGGAGAATTGAAAACCAAATGGAAGCTACTACATTATAACAGGATGTATAGGGAATAGTTACTTTTCATGTGCACTGCCAGGGCTGTCAGTACCTCAGTTCACGCAAGTACATTTGCCATCTTGCTCAGCCCTACATTGTCCGTACTTGAGACTTCCGGTAAGTGAAAAAAACTACTGATCTGGGCGCCTGATCTACGTGCTCTGCATTGGCAAGCCTTCTCTCAGTTAACCAGGACCCAGTCAGAATGTTTCCAAGTTTGCGTTAGCCACCCACATTCACTGAAATTCCAAAAGCTCAGGCAATGTACCCAATTCTCTAGGGAACGATGCATGGCCAAATATTTGTCAAGCCCAGCTATGCCCAGCTTAAATCACAATGGTCTGATGACAGGGTCCATCTCTACACACTAAAACCATTCAAAACCTCAAAGCCGTGAACCACAAATGTTAAATCCTCTTCCCTGAATCCTCAAACCCGAAATCCTAAAACCCCAAATCCTACACCTTGAACCCTTACGTCCTAAACCCTTAACCCTTAACGCTTAACCCTTATCCAAGAACAGGCTCTTCGTGGGAAGAAAGCATGGAGCCAAGGCAAAGTTTTTAGACGTTTAGGGCCTAGCTTTTTGATTCAGGGTTTAGGGTTTAGAGTGTGCAGATGAGGTCGGGCGCTCGGGCGTTAAAAGCCCTTGGCCGCGCTTCCGTTGCTTGTAAGCCCACCCCGTCCACCCATACTACGTTTAATCAGGGTTTAACGCTTGCGTGCATGCACGATGCATGACACCCCCGATAACGCTGCATTAACTTGATGCGCCAGTTTATTTGCAGGCTGAGAAAGGGCTTGAGTAGCCCCAGCCCTCGTCGGGCTGGAGCAGTGCACGGACTTGCCACAAATTTCGCTTGTGACGGCTTGACGGACTATCTATGGAGGCTGCAAGCGGTTGGTGTTCAACCGTGATTATGCTTCCATCGACCAACCCTGGCAATTGCGAGACTGCACAGCCCATTGAAATTTGCCGCATTTGCTCAAGAGTTGCTGCTTTGCACTTGTGATCCCATGTGAGGGTCTGTGGCTGCTTCCACTCGCGTCGCTTGCCACGGGGCTGCGCAGGTCTGCCTTGAGGTCGTGCCTGATGGTTGCATAACGGCGCCACAACATTTGCAGACTCTACTATCTATGTGCAATTCCAGGCTCTTGACAGAATGCCTGTTTCATACGGCGCGAGACGGTCTGGAACCAATCCAATTGCCAACGGTATTTTTCATGACTTCGCGCAAGGTTTGTGTCTCACACGGAATGATGCTGAGGCCTTTCAGTCATCTTTTTACAGAACGATTTCTTTTGCAATGGCAGCGCGTGCCTTACAGACAACGACCCGTAAGTAACCTACAGGCCTGAAACACCCTTTGCTGGTGATCAATGCGCGGACTTCCTCCAATTGAAGCCCGTATGACTTTGGTAGCGGGATTTCATGTGCAAGCTGCATGTCCAAGTTGGAACCATCCTCTATTTGAACGCGCCGGAATGTTTGCGCACCATGGGCCCTGACAACCACGCTTGCCGAATGTCTTGAAGCATTATGCTGCGACAGCAACAAGATGTTGAAAGTTCACTATTGCCAACTAGTTGTGCAAGCGCGGCAAGGCTACAGTGGAACATGTGGGAAGTATTATGCCATTGCAGCAGCTTTGGAGCAAGCAGTTCGGGAAAGGCGACCAACAACGGGAGAAAGTATATTCGAGACGCTTGCAGTAGCTTCCAGATTCCTCGGGATTTGGATCATGAGCACAAGGCCTTGTTCAGGCATGCGCGCTAGGACCAGGAAGCAGGTCTGCAAGGCCGCTTTCCCTGTGCGTAGAACCTCGTGGAGTACTTATCAGACGGAGGCTCCAGCTCGTGGCTTAGGACGACACAGCAATGTTGCTGCCATAAAATAAGCCTTCTCAGGCTATCCCTCAAGTGAGGCAGCCTTGCCTTGGAGACGGTGCTTGCAAGGTTCAAATCTGGAGGCCTGACAAACTGACAGTTTTAGGGCCCGGGACTTTACATACTGGTGTTGAATTGGAATCAAGCATTCAACTCACTAAACCACACTGCCATGATGATACGATTGAAGCGCTTTGGATTGTCACAGCTTGAACCATCCATACGCTGTATACGGATGTATCCATTTTCGTTGAGGGGCTTTGGGAAAAACCTTAAAACTGCGAGTCGGGTTTCTATGGCGTTAGGAGGCCCTGGGCAGCCCCTGCAAGGCCCCGGCTCTGAGGCCCAGCGCGTCCGCCAAAGAAAAAATGGTTGATGCTTTGGGGAGGTCCGGTCTGGCAGGCCCCGAGTGAAGCTTCCCAGGGGTGAACATGGCTTGTGAGTCAACCTGCACGGGTTAAGGAGGTGAGGCCTCTCCACGACCCGCTCTTTTTGCCATGCGCTCCGGTTGTGAGCCCTCGGCCAGCGTTCAGGGTCTGTCACTTGATGGCAGCGACCCTGCACTTGGTTTAGGATTTGTAGGATCAGTTAGAGAACTTCAAATTGTGGATTTTCGGTGTTTGCGGCTTGAGGGGTTAAGAGTTTGTATGTTTGGGTATTAGTGCTCAGGGGTTGGGATGTGTTAAATAAAGAGCAGCGAGGTAACCGGCAAGCAAGCCAGCAAGCCATCAGCAAACCTTAAACACGAGACTTTAAACCCTAAACCCTACAGGCGCAAGCAGGCAGGCAATCAGCCTTCCATCGCAGTATGCGGATTCGGCCTCCGGCATTGTAATTGTGCCCCCCTCATCCTATTATCAAATGGAATCCCAAGTATTTGCGGGGTTTTGTCGTCCGCTTATTTTGTTTTTCCTTCGTGGGATGATTTATATTCTTTCCGCCTTCTGCTTCTAGTTTCCTTTTGCTGTCTGCCGTTTGCAAGCTATTCCTTGCTTTTTGTTTTTCCCCAGCTGCTTCGGTTTGTTGTTCTTTTAGCCTTTTACCGTGGCGTGTTTTTGCCTTTTGGCCTTTCGCCTTCTGTTTTTTTGTTGCTTTTGCTTTTCATTGTCTGGTCTCTCGATGACGACGACGATGGAGACTTAGTGAAGATTCAACAAGAACTGCCACAATCCTCAATGGTTAGCAACTGGGCGGGCTGCGGGCCTTCCCCCCTGTGCTGTAAATGAACCAACATCATGTCTAATCGTGAGACCAAAAACAATAACAACAACCGCATTCCTCACTTGTTTTTGCAAATGGGTGGAGATGTGCCGCCCCTCGCCCTGCCCCTGCGCCCACAATCTGCCATGCTCCCCGCCCGATTGAACACAGAGCCGTGTCATATTTCCTAGCATGTCGAACTCTCAAGTATAGCATTGGTTCTTTTGTTTTTTGTCCGTCTCGTATTTCGTTGTTTCTGGTGTGGGAGGACTTCTTTTTTCTGCATTCGGCTTTTAGTTTTTTTTCCATTTTCTGTCTGCCGTTTGCAAGCTATTATTTGCTTTTGTTTGTCCCCAGTTGCTTCGGTTTGTTGTTTGTTTGAACTTTACCGTCGCGTGCTTTTGCTTTTGGCCTTTCGCCTTCTGTTTTTTTGTTTCTGGTTTGTTGCCTTGCTTTTCGGTGTCTGGTCTCTTGATGACGACGACGCTGGCGACTTAGTGAGGCCTCAACAAGAACTAGCAACTGGGAGGGCTGCGGGCCTTCCCCCCTGTTATGTAAATGAACCAACATCATGTCTCAGTGAGACCAACAACAACCGCACTGGAACCTGGATTTGCGCCCCGAGAAGTACATAAATCCCATGATCACGCGAAAAGGGGACCAGCTGTTTGAACGTGCTTAGGATCCCAAACCCTTTTGGTGTAGTCCTTGCATAGGAAGTAGTGTCATTAATGTGTGTCGATATCATTTAGAGCGTAGGTTTTCTTGGAACAGCCGGTTCTGTTCTTTGCGTGCCGAGTGGGCTGATTACATTGGACAATTATGGGGCACAGTATGTTCTCGGGAGTCATCAATCTGGGAGACTTAAAAACTTATAGTTATAGTTGGTTTCTAAGCGGATGTGCGAGTAGGCTGTATGCAACACGCCCCAGAGGTAGGGCTTTGTCCGGTTCCATAGTCTGAGGATATGAGGCGAGGAAGGCCGCGGGGAAGCATAAAGAGATTTGCGAATGTAGTGTTTAGGGCTCAGGGGGTGTACTTCAGGCTGACTACGTCCTTACATACAAGGAGCTGGCAAGTCACCACGGGTCCCAAAACCCTAAACCACAAATCTGGACACGTTGAAGTTTAGAGGCCCAATCCAGTGAGGCGGCCGGCTGCCCGCAAATGCATGAGGCCGGGGGGAAGCACGTATCATTCTCCACTTTCAGGGTGCCTTTGCGAACTTGCATTCTTTTGAGGAGCTATAGGGGTTTATTGGAATCAGCAGATTATTCAGGTTGTCGTGTTGGCGCAGATAAATCAAGGCCATCCTGATTTGGAACATGACGGTGGTGTTGACTGGACATTCATCAGAACATCTCCTTTCATCAGTGCAAGTGAAAGAACCGGCTTCGTGTAGGGAGTTATGCTATGGAGTTTAGCTGTTGGCGTGTGATGTGGGCAGCCGGTATTTTTGCAAACCCGCAAAGAGGTATGGGGCTTCATCTAAGGGATTTGAATGTTGCTGGGCTTCCCGTGCAGGTCTATCCTATCTGGCACGCTGTCAAAGAAGTAGCACTGATTTTGGACCAAGGTGCATTGCCCTCCACTCTCAAGGAGAAACTTAAAACAAGACGGATCCAGGTCTTAAGCCCGGCTCCCGGGGTCAGTTGTTTTGGCAAACTATGCTTCGAGGGTTAAAGGACATGTTAAGATCAGCCACCAGGCAAACTGAAGCCGGCTGATCTCTAGATACTCTAGTCCCTAAGCTAGAAGCATTTCACTAACACAATTTGCGTTGTTGTTCAGCTTAATTCACGCGGGCTGGTAAGAGACAGCGGTGCCCAAGCTGCCGCCACGCCTGGGCCATGTCGCCTGACAGCATTACAGCCGCACACGCAGGCGCTGTTGTCATTTTTCTCCATTTTCATTGGAGGATGACCCATGAGGATGTGACCAAATCCGTGGGAAAGCTGGCCCGATTTTTGCGGGCAAGCTTGGGTGGAGCAGCACATTGGCCTGATGAAGCTATGAAACGAATTGATGCAGCCATGGATCAGCTGCGAGAGGACAGCTACGTGGAAACAAGCAAGCTGATGATGCATGTGAATGGCATGTCGCTGGTTCTCATCCCTTTCATCTATCCAGATGATAAGATGTTTCTGGTTGGGATCCTGCTCGCAGCCGCAGCTGCTTATGCTACACACTTGGCGCTGGCAACTCGGAAAATCACTTTGAGGGCCCACCAGCTGAAAATGTTCATTGCTGTCTACTACATTATCGGAAGCCTGTGCAGTTTGTTTGGTCACTTTGCAGACTCAAAGCTGGCCACGGTTGGCCAGCTTACTTTGTTTGCTTGCTTGTGTGACCGCAACGTGCATATACCGGGCCAACTTGCCCTAGCGCTGACAGAGATCTTTCAATCTGCAGCATCTGCAGGCTGGCAAGGCCTCTCAGCGGATATTGTGGGATCTCCACTGCTGTCTGCTTTGATCCTGATCTTCTCTGTAGTGGTCCTGGAGAACACTATGAGGGAGGGCTTGGCAGCTCAGTTTCGTGGTGCGGACGCTGAGTCCATGGTAGCCTCTTTTCGGAGGATGCTGAGGGGCTTAAGTGATGCGGAGCTTTTGCTAGATGAGTCTTTGCAGGTCGTGGATGATGATGACCTGCTCCGTGGCCTCTTGGCCCGAAGCGAGACCCTTGTTGGTCAAGTCTTCGCAAACCTTCTCATACAGGATACAGAAGAGCAGGAGCGATTCCATAACTTTATCAACAGATCAAATCAATCTACCGGCACTTCTCAGGCAACCATGCCTCAGTGCCTGCGAGTCTCTCTGCGCACTAGCCGTGCCCAGCGTGCGGGCGCGGATCTTTTTCATGTTCGCATTCCCCACCTCTATGGCTGCGCAGGTGCATACCACCTGCTAGCCTTCAAGCTGGATACAGACGTAGAACTTGCCATGAGCAAAGACGAAAAGTTGGATGAACTTGTGTTTGGCAGGCACACTAGCATCTCAACGTCAGTCTCCGAAATGGTTCCACCCTCGCAGAGGTCGGTTCTCTCAGATCAAGCCACGGGATCCTTTTTGGAGGCACTCCAGGCATTTTCAGCGATCAGCATGCAAGTAGACAGAGCCACCAATCCCAAGGTTATCTCCATACACTTCAATTATCGCCGAAGTCACGCAGGTACAGGCAATAAGGACAGGCCGGCTCTCCGACGGTTCATCAGGCCAACCCAGTGGGCTAGGTTCAGTGACATGATCACAGGATACCTATCTGCCTCCTCAGCTGACAGTTCAAGCCGTGAACTTGGTGAGGTGTGGATTCCTTTCGGCCACCCCTCGCAATACCGGCTAGCTCGCAGGGCTCAACTGCGAGCCGCTAGCAATAGTGGACAGCTATGGATCGATTTGAAAGATGTTCGGTTGCCTACTGCAGCTGGCAGAGGCGAAATGATGTACATAGGAGAGGACGCAGATGAGCAAGTAGACGGTGAGGTCCGAACAGGTGAACTTGGTCAGTGAGCCCGAGCCGAAGAGTATCCGGCTGGAGTTCTAATAGTCTTAGCCAGTAGTGGTGCTAGCCAGTAGCCGGCGCGTCCGAATTTCTGTGCTTTGGCAGATTGGATGTTGCAATGACGGTGGGGCACGGGGAGTTTATAAATTTGATGTCAAGATTGACTGGTGTTGGTCGGACAGGCTACTGCAAGGGTTCGTCTCACCCAATAGCTTTGTATAGAACACTTGGGGTGAAGGTGACGCCTGTGGCGTGAAGTCTAGGAATCTAGAACAAAAACAGCGCTCAGCGCTCTGTTCAACAAGTAACTCTCGGTGTGCGGAAATAATCAGCTACGTAGATTTGGGTAGCAGTATGTGTAGTACAAGTAGGTTTTGGGAGAAGTATCTGGTGCTTGAGTGCTTGGACCCTTCGGGATTGGGATGGTCAAGGAAGTCTATACATGTATGTATAGGGAGGCATAGAGCAGTGTAGGATTGATGGGCTTGGGGTGAGTTATCACTGGGGTTATCGGTGCACCCTAGCTTGGGTGTTCATTGGATGAACAAATGTTTTAGCCTACTTAAACTTGTAATCCCAGATGAAATGTGTTCTTGAAACATCCAGGGATTCCATCCTAGTGTGCGTGTCTGGTACATGGGCGGACATTGCTGTTCCTAGTAATAACCCTTCCTCAAGTTCTTGTACTGTCAGGCGACCGGCCGAATGCATTACCTTAACCGAGTCCTTACTCAAAACTGGGACAGTAAGCTGGAGAAACCCAATACTCCCTAGTTCTGATACATAGGGGCTGTGCTCAAGTACTATGAAGTGTGACAAAGCAACGGCCACTCGTGCAATATATCATGCAGACCATTATCAGTAGCAAGTTCGGGTGGGCGTATCTGTTTTGTTGTTTGCTGGGCCTAGGGGAGGAGGCCTTGGCAACTCAGGCAGTTTGAAGTTGGAATCAAGGAGCATGCGAGCCATGTTGTAATTACTTATTGCGCGGTCCTAATGCACATGAGACACTTCTGCTGAACTTGTGTGAAGTTTTCGAGTTTCAGTTGCATCCGCGTATGCCGAGAGTTGCTAACCAGAGTGTTTTGCCAGGTGAGATGGGAGAAGCCTTGGAACCCGAATTTCCAACCCAGGGGAGCCTCTCATTTTGAGATGCAAGGTCGCAGCAGCCAACGCCAAGGCGGGCGGGGGGGGGTCCAAAACTTATGGTGGCTCTTTTTGGTGTCTTTTTGCGAGCCCTAGTACTAAAAGCGAATCCTAGAGTACTTCGAAGCTTTTCTCAACTTCCGCACCCACCCAAACCCTAAATTGAGCCTTAAATTTGCAAGCTCTACGCCCCCAGCGTAAGATCTTCAGCCTGTTGTATTTTCAACTGCGAAGGCCAACAGGGAAAGGGCCTGATCCAAGTCCAAAGGCCCTACATCTACCTCCGGGTAGAGGCGACGACGCCAACAAGCCCTGTATTTCTGAACTTTTCACCCCAAACGGTGAATCCGTAAAGCCTAAGAAGCTGAGTCCTGGACTGGAGCAGCTGTCAGGCGGCATCCAACGCAACCTCCCTGAAAGTGACGGACTTGCGGGCTTCGATTTGTTGACAAAATCGGGTTTTTGACTTAGGTGGCTTATGGGGATCTTGCCTCACAGATACGAAGCTAGCGAACCATGAGGTCACAGATGTAGCTAGTCGAGGGCTGTCTCCATGACTTGCTAGACATACCTCGGGAATATTGCGGATCCCTCCCTAAACCTTAAACCCTAAATCCTAATTCGTCTGGCCTTACAAGCCCTAAAGCTCTTAACGTGGACTGATTTGGTCGACTTAACAACGGGGTTGCTAACCTAAGCCTGTCTTCGTCGATTTTTAGGGTTTACTTTAGGGGTTAGGAGGGAAATTTACGATTGAAATCGGATAAGGCTTCAGTTGACAACCTTGTCCAAGTATTGATTTGGAATAGTTCTTGTGCAGTACAAGACCTCTTCCAAATCAAGTTCATAAATAACTGGGTAAATACATCTTTCTAGGGCCTTTCAATATCTAAGTTTCTTAACAAAATGTGCTGCTATAGATAATGAAAACATGGGGTTGAAATTTTCATACACAAAGGGGCGCTCTGGCGGCGCAAGTTGGGTATTCGGTGAATTCCGTTCGCTTGCAATATTGTGGCATTTCCTTGGGTTTTTTGAAAATATGGGCCGCTTATTTCTCCTCGAATTGCTTCTATTCTAAAGGAAAAGGCATCGCTAGGGCGGGGGGATGACGGGTTGCCGGAAGGCACGAAGGCGGGAGTCCTGGGAGGCTCGGAAAGGCTTTATTTTTTCGGGATTCTGGATTTAGGACCTTGATCGATTTGCTATGCTCCTAATTGCAATGAATTTTCCTGAAGAGCTTGGGACGGATGATCAAAATATATATAAATATTGCATCGATTTATTGATTTGATTTTCCTTGAATCTATAGGATTATTTCTATCATAGTATGATGAATTAGACAGAAGATTATGTTTAAAGATATTGCAATCTTGATTCCGATTTTCTAGAAGAATAAAATCAATAGATGAATTTCTAGATCATGAAAATTCTTTCAAGAAATGATGAGATAGATTCCATATTCATTATATCTGATTAATATTCTTAATATTATCATTCTTTCAATTAAATGATGAAATTTAAATCTCTTATAAGAAATATCTGATATTATTATTCCGCGCAATTTCATCATCATAAAAATTTCATATCCATATTTTGATAAGAAATATTTCTTTATTCTTATCTATTAAATATATATTCTAATTCTTTTACGAAATATATTATATGAATTGATTCATGAATAATTAAGAGCAAGGCAAATTTAATTATTAAAAGGATCTTCAAAATATAATTCTCATATTCTTTTTAGATGAAGATTTCATATTAAGAATACGAATATCTTTATTATATTTATATTTCTTTATGCAAGAAAAAAATTGTTTCAAATAATTCTACTAATATGAATGAATTTATAGAATAATATATATGAATATAATGAATATTTATCTTTGAAAAATCTAAAAATTATCGATAATATATTTTAATACTACGGCAGAATGACTTACGACTATTTCGATCGCGCGCGGTCTAACCTTTCCGATTCAATTCTAAAATACTCTCTTGCGGTCTCTCCTAGAAATTCTAAAATCTCGGAGCTTTTACGACTTTTCAGAAAAGATAAAGGCTCCAAAATCTCCGAATTTTTTGAAATGAGCGCGACTACAAATCTCGGAGATTTTTGGTCGTGCGGCCCTTTTCTCTGGAGCGGTCTTCCGCGTGATTTATCTCTCTTTTTGGTTGCATATGCGATTGATCAATAGAACGTATAGATAGATCTGGAATAATCGCGATTCTTATGCGTTCTCCCAATCCGCCCGTGCAATGATTAGTCTAAGAAAGATAAATGAAATGGAAATTCTGGATTGGAGACTTTGGACCGCAGAAATAATAAAATTTCTCGAGATTTCGAATCAATTCTTTCTCTTTGGCTGTCTGCGGCCCTTGCGCGCGCGGATGGCCAGCGTCCCATATAGATCCGAGATGGAAGACCTAAATCTTATAGAATTTATAGAATGATCATTGACGGAACGTATAGATCCGAAATCGAGAATCTAAATCTTTCAGAATTTATATTGATCTCATTTGTTCACGGGCATTTATATATTCCTCCGATCCGCCGCGCAATAATTAGTCCAAGAGAGATAGGACCGGAGATTTTGAATCGTACGGTCAAAATTCTCCCGAGATTTCGAATCATTTCTTTCTCTTTGGATATCTGAGTAACGATTCGACGGATTATTTAGATACGAGATAGAGAGCTAAAATCTTTCAAAATCTTGAATAGCAAGATTTCTTCCTTTTCGCCTCGAAGATCTATAGAGAAAGCTTCATTTCTCTTCTCTTCGGCTAGTCGTGCGGCGCCTCTAAGATTATCATTTTTGATCAACGACAAAATTATCCGCGACTAGCAAATATATTAGATTTTTATAGAGAGGCCTGATCTTATTCTCTCGTAAGATAAGCATCTTTTTTACGATGCTATATGAAATATCATATAGAATCCCCAGCGTTGACTATCAGGGAAATAGAACTATATCATGATTTGGATTTCGAATTGAAATTAGATTTTGATATATCTATAGAAGATTATATATAAAGATATATATAAAACGGGAGATAGAAATAGATCATATCAGATTGCCTGGGGAATATCGTCAGATTCTGAAATATCTCTCCAAAGCTTCAGATTCCAATCTATAAACCCGGCCGAAGAGGAATTCCTCGAGATAGATATCTGCTTCTTGGAAGAACAATTTGATAAATATATCAATATCTCCAAATACGCAATTGCCTCAATTATTGCTAGCCTGGTAGTCCTCAACTTAAAAATAACGGTATTTATTCAAGATTCGAGATGGCAAATTATGAGGACGTAGGATTTGGAATTCGATATATTCTTTTCTTCTATATCAATTCGTTTATTGATACGAATATATTCCAAAGACGATATTCCGATATTATAAATAACGGATCTATTCTAATATAAAATATATGGGTTCAATCTTTTTTAAAATATATATATCGATGAATTTGAAATATTCATAGAAGATATTCTTAGATATTTAAAATATTGAATTCTCAATGATTATAATGAATTCATAGATTTTCTCATTCGATGATTCTGCCTTTTAATTGAAGAAGAATATAATAGAAGATCAAATATACGAATAATATTAAGAATATATTTGAAATAATTCTTCATATTCTAAGATGATATGAGAATATTTAATATCTATATGAATATAAATATATATAGATTTTGAATAATCTTTTAATATTATTGATGAAATAGATTTCTATTTTTATATGATTGATTCATTTATTGATTTATGATAAATCTATATATATAGATTTATATAATTCATAAATGAATAAGAATTGAAATATATCTCTTTGATAAATAGAATATAGATATATATATATTTGGAAGATTGAGGCAAAATTGATAAGATAATGATTATAAGATCATTTTCTGCAATAGATATATTGATATCATATTTAAGAGTTTCTGAATAGAAGATTATTATTTTTATTCATAATATTCTAGATATTAGAAAATCTTTTGAATATGATATACGCAAAGATATTAATCCAATTTTTCCTTATTCAACTTATAAAATGATCATTTCGTTCGTATACGATCTAAATCTTCCGGTTCATTAATAAAAGATTTATTAGATGCTCTATAGAGATTCTAAAATCTCGGAAAATTTATAATCTAACGGAAAAATTAGAAATCCTGAAATCTTCGAGATTTTTGATACGGACGATACGATCAGAAATCTCGGAGAATTTTGGGCGCGCGATCCTTGCCTCCGGAAAAATACGAAATATCTAAAAGATGCCAAATTGGCACGCGATCGTAAGAAGCTTCTGCACGAAGATATATAA
Source organism: Symbiodinium pilosum (assembly GCA_905231905.1). Taxonomy (NCBI): domain Eukaryota; class Dinophyceae; order Suessiales; family Symbiodiniaceae; genus Symbiodinium; species Symbiodinium pilosum. The sequence continues at coordinate 91,476 of CAJNIZ010015958.1, forward strand.
AGCCTGCTAACAATGATTCGGAGCGTTTCTTCCGCATGAATTATCTCTCTTTGATTGATTATACGATTATTCGTTGGCGCATATTGATCCGGGATGGAGATCTAAAAATCGTTGGGTGGATAGTCCAAAAAAGATAAATCAGATAGGAAGATTCGGGCTAGATCGGGGAGCCGTACGACCAAAAATATCTTGAGATTTCGATAGATTTCTCTCTTTTTGATTCTCTCCGCGATGGTTCGGAGGAACGAATAGATCTTGAGATCCAAAATCATATAGATTGGTCGATTTTATCATATATAATCTTATATAATATTTATTCATTCAATTTCATATGCGATCTTATATATTGATTATTTATTAATTTGCCTATTATAGATATTCTCGTATAAATATTTTGTATTCTTGCAAGCAGCGGGGTCAAATAAAAAGATATGATAGAAATTGATTTTTAATGAATTTGGGATCCGATACGGTCGGATTTAAGAATCAAGAATCTTTAGGATTAAAGATTTAATCCTAAATCTTTTTCCCGATCTCGCCGGATCATTTTTTTTCAATTTTAATTTTTTTTTAGACATATTGAGAATAATTATGATTTTAATCTTTCGGAATCAAAAGATGATTTTATTGATTTTATTTTCTCAAATTGAAGATGATAATCTATAATGAAATACGAGAATTATTTATCAAATATTGAAAAATCATATTCTTTCGATCTCTAGATAAATCTCTTAAGAGGATTTGCATATATAGGAATTGATATCTTCGGATCTGAGAGGGACGATATCTTGAGAGGAAGATAAATAGGATATCATCCGAAGATTTATTTATTTTCTCATTCTTTTTCTTCGTTCTGCATCTTGCTCGTGGAATTAATTTATGACGGCGGACAGTGGAATTTCATGATTTGAAATTGGACGTAGATATATATTTTATTTTCATTTTTTTGCTTGATTTTAGAGAAATCTGATTCAGATTTATATTTGGAAATTTTGAATAATAAGATTTTCTCCTCTTCGTTAGAAGAATCATTTGAGATTGATTTTTTTCTCATAATATAATCGAATATTATAATGAATATTAGAATGATTTGGTAGATTCTCTATAGAAGGATAATTATATTTGATGAGATATTCTAATATTCTTAATTGATGAAAAATATCTTTCTTTTCTATGATTGATTTTCAAGATATATATTCTAGATTTCAAATTAAAATTGGAATTTTATAGATTTAAAATATAAGGAGAAGAGATAAATAATCTATATATGAATCATATTCAACGATAGAATTTCATTTTAATTTTTTAGAAAATATTTCAAATTCAAGAAAAATATTATCAATCCTATGATTGAAGATAGATGATAGAAATAGAAAATCTAATTTTCATATCTCGATTTATATTATGAATATATGAAAATATGAATATCAAATAATAGAAATTAAATTAATTTCTCATATCTATTATATAGAAATTATAAAATTGAATCGAAAAGATTGATATCAAATTTCCGATAAAATTAAGAAAAAACCAGAATATATTCGAAATATATATATATAATTCGAATTTGCGAATTAATAATATTCATTTGAATTTGATTTTGAAATGAGACTATATAGAAATATCGATATAAATATTATATTGATATATAATAAATTGGATTTATTAGATTAGATGATATTTATATACAATGAAATTGAAATTATAATAATATATTCAAATATAATCTCGCATATTTCAAATCCCTATTCTAATTTCTCTATATTTTTATATCTCATTCGAATTTCAATATGATTCTTTAATATTAATATTATCATTTTATTTTTAGATTAATCAAAATCAAATATTTATTTTTTCTTTTCGTATTCTTAAATATATCTTATTTCAGAAATTCAAATATTTTCTTCTGATCCTATAAAATGTCTCTCTAGAATATTCAAAAATCAATGATTCAAAATCTATATTTTGGGCATATTTCTTCGGACGAGACCATTATCTCTTTATTCGTGCGCAATTAAAAAGAATAATGAATAAATTATATTATCCCAAATCTATTTATCGAAAAAGAGGAAATATCCAAATAATTGATATCTCCTTTGAAGAATCCTAGAAAATATATATCATATTATATAAAATATTCTTTCCTCTCCATATATTCAAAATACGATATCCAAATATCTGTATAAATCTTGAAAATAGAAATATTTCAAATATATTATATCAATTTCAAATTCCTATCTAATCATTTATCATTCTTTCGAAGACGATCATTTTCAAATCTATCAAACCATAGCGGATGTTCATTTCTTTACTAATATTAGCTCATCAAAGAATAAAAAATTATCAAAATGATAAAGAAATCATTATAATATTAAAATTCAATGAATATAGATCCCGCATTCTATTAATATAAATCAGATAAAATCAATCTCCACGATGATCATTCGTGTCAATATATTTCGATAGATAAAATATGAATATCTATCAAATCATTGCCATTCCAATATTATAGATAAATTCCGAGAAAACGAAAATCTATCGAATCATCAAGAATATTCATTCCAATCTTCAAATTATATTATCAATCAATGAAAATGTATGAGAATCGGTCAAAACTCCTTATATTCGGTAATGGGCGCCGGTATGGGGGATGTCGCTCCTTAATATTTTCCCATCGCTTTATAGGATTTGGAAGCAATCCGCGCAAAGATAGCGCAAATTTGAAGATTTAGGGTGTCACTTCGATCTTTATACTCGCAATAGCTACTAACAACTCTCTCTTTGAATGTGTGCCCCTATATGATGCACGGTTTTTAT
>CAJNIZ010015969.1:0-12984 GCA_905231905.1 Symbiodinium pilosum
GGGTTGCTGTTAAGGAACTTAGTCTAAGTTATTGTATTGGGGAAACCATATAATAATATCCAATATTCGCATGATGGTAAGCTATTTAAGTTCTGAAACAGCAACCCAGGAGTTTATACAAACGGGCAAATGCCTTGAAGGGAATATGTTTGGGGGCTCCATTCTGGGCCCCATCCGAAGGTTCCAAAGCATTCCATCTTTCTGTTTGTGACAACAACCATTTTTTCATGCTCTCAACATATTCTATCTGCTTTAGGACGACTAAATCCCTTAAACCCTGCCCATCCGATGGCCTTCCCACTATCGCGTTTGGACATCATGTTGTCCCTATTGTCCTTACGCAGCGGGCGATAGATGCGGTTTCGGGCTTAGAGGTCATTTTTCGGGGTAGAATGCTGTCTGGGTTGGAGGTCTACAGATTTCAATAACGGAGAATCAAATGTAAAATATGACATGGGCACTGCACTCGCATATGTAGAGGTTTGTAGGAATTTTAATACTTGTGTAGAAATGCTATGTGCTCATGACCCTTATATGGCTGTATACCTCAGCCCCTTTTTCCAGGCTATCTTGTACGGAGACGGCTACATAGACCTTTAAGGTTTAGGGTTTTAGGGTAAACATACCGAACTATTAGCTACAAAAACCCAAAACCTTTTTACGGTGTATATTGGCTGCTTCAGGTAGACCCCAAAACCCTAAGCCCTTTTCATTGGGTATATTGGTTGCTCTAGCTACAGTTTAACCCTAAACCCTCAGCCCTGAACCCGGAGCTTTAGGCTTGCAGTCTGTACTTTGGATGTCAGGGCGTAAGCTGCCAGAAGGACACGCAGGGTCCAGGGTTAGGGGGTTTAGGGTTTAGGGGGTTTAGGGGGTTTAGGGCTCAGGGTTAGGGACTTATCTTAAAATGGCCCTGGCTCCTTCACAGTCCTAAGGGTCCGGGCACCAAAAGCAGAAGCAACTTGGGCCCAAACGGGTTCTTGTATATGGGGGGGCTTCCCACAAATTAGTGGTACCTTTTTGTGGGGGATCCCCATAATAAGGATTACAATATATTGGGGCTTGTATTAGGGCCCCCTTATGTTGGAAACTACTACTATCATATGTACCTTTTCCAGCCCAAATTATGTAGGAGTCAACTACTTGGTTGTGCAGCCAGGGCTGCTGCTCAAAATTTCGGGCATCTGCAGACATTTTGCAAGACTGAGGGTGCCAGATTCCATCTTATTATTTGCCGCATATACCAGGTCGGAATCGGGTAGTCTCATTGCCAGATTCCATCTTGGTATTTGCCGCATATACCAGGTCGGAATCGGGTAGTCTCATTTTTTGACGGCGCTCTTGGCAACGCCCGCCAATCAGCCGCGCATTCCAGGCCCCAACTAAGCACCATGCTTCGGGCCCCAATTCGAAAAAATCCCGCCTCTTGTTAAGCACGCAAATAATAATCATCAATCATATGTACAACCAGACAGTTGAGCGAGGACAGTAAACCCGCTGCTTGGGCCGCAGCAAATGTTGCCGCTTTCATGGCTGACTGTTGCTGCCATTCCTGATGCTTCCTCTGTCAGGCTGTTGTACTCCTGCACGCGGGCCTCCATCTGGCAGAATCTGTCACTTTTGGCCGTGTCACCCTAAAACCTGCAAGCGGAACTGTAGGTTCTCTGGGAGTCATAAACAGTAAGCACTAAACCCTGAACCCCAAACCCTGACTCCTGAACCCTGACCCCTAAACCCTAAACCGTACACCCTAATTTCTACTCCCTCCATAATGTCGGGAACTTCCAGGTGGGTGCCTTTACATGAGGCATATGTGGGGAGGGAATGGGTTTAGGGTTTAGGCTTCTTCAGGGTTCAGGGTTTAGGGTTGGCAAATCACCGCTGTACAAGGCTTCTATGGGAAACATGCCCATGTGGAACCACAACTTCTTCAACTGAAATAGGTGCTAATTGATAATATTGGGAAAAAACTTCTCACTTACCTTAGTATATTGAGGCAGCAAAAATTCCACGGGGGAAAGGGCACTCAGGGTCATGCAGGTTTTATACCATCCACCATATGAACTGCGTCTTCAATCACTGGAAACGAATCTGGTGCGGGACGGTGGGGACAGAAACGTGGCAAAATTAGTGGCGAGTTAGAGGTTTAGGGTTGGGTTTAGGGTTGGGTTTAGGGTTTAGGGTTTAGGGATTAGGGTTTAGGGTTTATGGATTAGGGTTTAGGGTTTAGGGCTTAGGGTTTAGGGTTTAAGTTTGGCTCAAAAAAGGTTCCTATGTTAATATCTTGCACAAAAAAGGATTCCTGTTTGCTACTTGAGCTATAGTCTAAACTCCTAGTATCCCCCTTTATAACTCCCAAAGTAGGCCCGATATAAATCCCCTACATAACCTCCTTAAAGGAGAGTAGACTGTAGCTCGCTTGTGCCTATGCAGTAGGGGAACCATGATAGTCTCGTTACTCTCATCATGGTGAAACCTAGCGCTTAGTTTTTGCGCTTTGCTGTGTCATTGGTTGCCCGCCCTACCACCCTCCATGCACTAACTGCCTTAAAGCTCCTCTGTACTTAGCCTTTACTACTCCTAGATACGATGACTTGAGGCCTGCTTCAGTTAAGGGGGAACCTTGGGGCCCTAGCCCCAAACCCCCTAAACCCTAAGCCCCAAACCCTAAACCCCTGTTAGGGGGGGGTCTTTGGGATCGATAGTTGGCACCTGGAGGGTCCAGGAAAGGACCCAGGCCCAGCACCCTGAACCCTCAAACACCCACATGGTGTAAAGCTACTTGTACCTGGACCCCAAAAGTATGTAAAATAATGGAAAAGCAAATGGAAACTACTAGATTTAGGGGTTATATTGGGTTTAGGGTTTAGGGTTTAGGACCCCAAAAGTATGTAGAATAATGGCCCTCAAGGCTGTTATTATGGCTCTAGGGCTATGATGTCACATACTGTTTTGGGGTTCAGGTACTACATCCCTACTACCCTTTAAAAGGTTCTGCCTCCCCCAGAACCCTATCCTTCTCGCGTAGCATTTAGGGCTTACGACTCTCTGAACCCTTTAACGCCTCCAAGCAGCGTTCCAATCACCAATACCTTCGTCAACCACAATGGGCGGCAAAGGTGGCGATGGCATCTTTGGACCATGCCATGCTGCGGTGTTCAGAAGCCAACATGAAAGGATGTTGGTAACCTTTTTCAAAGGGGTTATAACATGGTGTATAGGGTTCCGTAGGGATGCATGTCTATTCATACACATGTAAGGTTTGGGTTGTAGGAAAACTTTGCCTCCCAATTAACGAATCACATGCAGCATAAATTTGGGCTGTGTATCTAATGGGCTCTAATGGAGTGTAATTGGATGCTCTAGATAGGTATAAGGCCCCTCTAGGTAATAAACCCTAAGCCGCTGAACTCTAAACCCTAAACAACTAACCCTAAACGCCTGAACCCTAAACCCCAACCCCGAACCTTAAACCTTGAACCCCTGCTCTAAACCCTCAACCAGGATCCCTTGCTGGTAGGGTAGGCTGCCAATTCGGAAGGACTCCTAAGGGTAATCCGATTAATGGTGACCTAGAATCTGGAACTTCCAAGTACTTACTCAAATGCCGGAGTTGTTGATGGAGACTTGCTCCAAATGCTATAGCGATAATCTGAATGGATTGGATTTTCGGTTTGACAGCTCTGTGAACATCAGAACCCTCAGGAGCAGCTCTAGGGCAGCGCATAGTTCTTCATGGAAATGCTGCCGCAAAGGTTGCTTGGCCCCTGGGGTCCGTATATATAACTATTAGGGAATTAGGCCCTAAAATACCATACTATGAAAGGAATTGTGGGTCCCAATTCCCTAATGGTTGTATATGTGGACCCTCTGGGTTCATCTCAGTTTAAGGTTTAGGGTTTAATGTCCTAAGCTATATGCCTTAAATTCAAGGTCCTTCCCAACCGGTCACCCAAGATGTACACTCACCCTCTGGGCTGCAGTTCGCGTTTCATTGTCCGTTTGTGTCGGTATGCAAAGCTCCCACCCGTAAGCTCGGCTCACTACACGCCAAACCCTCAGTTGTACAAACACAAATAATGTCTTAAGGGTAACCTTAAAGGTCCAAGGACCCAAATAATACGGTCCCTTTAAAGGGGTTGTAGGGGGATATGTAGGGATATATGGGGACTATGTAGGGGTATATTGGACCCAAATAATAGGGTTTTAGGGCCCAAGCACTATCATATGAATGGTATTTGGGACCTAAAGCCCTGTTATTTGGGTCCTTGGACCCTCAGAGATGGGTTCCCCTACTACTGCTCTCCCTTATGCTGCGCGCGAGGCTCAAGCCTTAATGAACTTATGGAACCTTAAGCAACCCTAATTAAGGTGAAGCCGAAGGGTACAATAGGGGGAAGTAGCAGGAGAAGGCATGATACCCCAAAGCCTGAAGCCTCAAAACCTAAATCCCAAACCCTAAACCCTAAATCCTAGACCCCAAACCCTAAACCCTAAATCCAATACACCCTGAAACTAGGGTTTAGGGGTTAAGGTTTTATGGGTTTAGGGTTTAGGCGTTTAGGGTGTAAGGTTTAGGGTTTAGGGTTTTAGGGTTTAGGGTTTAGGGACCTCAACCGCGCCTTCTGTCCCATGCCCCGAACCCTTCCTAGTAATCCCTACAGCCCTCAGCCCCTGCAACTAAACCCCTGGGCCCCTCATGGGAGATTCGGCTTAGGGTTTGGGGGAACCTTGAAAAGATAAATCTGCAATTCTCCTGCATACGCTTGGGTTTCAGGTAGTGGTTACCTGGAGTAACCGAAGCTCTAAACCCTAAGCTCTTAAGCCCTGAGCACCAAGCCCTAAGCCCAGGCCCCTAAACTCGGACCCCCAAGCCCTAAAACCCTGAAATGCTAAGGCCTAAACCCTATAAACCGTAAAATCTAAACCCTAAAACCCTAAGATACTGAAACCTAAGTCCCCAAACCCTGAACCCCTAAAACCTGCCTTCTGTGAAATGTGCGGTTTGTTGCCTCCAGGCTTCACCGCCCGGAGGCCCCTGCCGTGCGAAGGGATTCTGGATGAGTTTGAGGAACTCATAATGAGCCATTGTCTGAAGTCACAGCCCCTCAGCAGCCCCCATAACAGCCCCCTTTAAGGAGTTTTGACTCTAGCTCCAATCAGGGTTGAGATTAAGCTTGAGGGTTCAGGTATACGGTTTAGGGTGTAGGGTTTAGGTTGGGATTTTCCCATGGGTTCGCCCAAACCTCCAAATTCCCCAACTACTGAACTATCTAGCCACAATTTTGCGAGGCTTTAGTTGTGAACTGACTGGATCCATCAAGACTAAACTCGGACCCCCCGGGTTACTAATATTGAAACCCAAGGCTTGAGTTTTAGGGTTATATGAGCTGTAGTCTAAACTCCTTCAAAGGGAGATATAAGGGATTATATAGGGGAGTATCACAGGTGCTATTACGGGGGATACTAGGAGTTTAGACTATAGTTCATATAGGGGTACACAGGTATTCGGTGATTCCTTTTTGAAGATAGGAGTGTCTGACCCACTAACGAAGAATCTTAAGCGCCCAACGACCGAAGAATACTGTATTTGCGTCCACGCACACTATGGCTAAACAATGTCAATCTTCTAAAACTGTTATCAATTAATTCTTCTCCACATCAGCAAGATGATCCGGACCATGCATCTCTTGAAAGACTTGCACGGCCGGAACTAGCGATTAAAGCCAGTCGCGAGTGCTAGCGGCATCACTTGCCCACGGTTCTTGTACACAAGGACCGACTTCATATCGGCCCACCAGAGAAACGAAACCCACTGGCAATATCGCATTTGCATCGGTGGGGTCAGCACTTGTCATTGCCTGCTGGAAGGCAAGTCAGGCCTGTTTCTTTTCCCCAGAGGGTCCACAAAGACAACCATTAGGGAATTGGGACCCATAATTCCTTCTATAGTATGGCATGTTGAGGCCTAATTCTCTAATAGTTATGTGTGCATATATATATATACATATGGACCCTCTCTGGGTTCTCCCAAGGAATACTGACAACCCCACCTCGGTTTAAAACCGTCCCTTTTCAGATTAAGATGCTGCGGTGTGATGTCTAACTACTGACGGATCGATGCATTCCCTGATGACAGTAAAATCCCACATAGGTACCTTTAGCTAGGTATAGCCCCCCTTAAGTAGATAGAATATAGCTTTGCATATCATAATAAGATTGCCATGTACCCCATGTTCTTATCTACTTAATGGGGACTCTACCCTATTGCTTTCTCCATAGCTTCATGGAACTCCTGAAGCTGACGGGGCCGTCTCTGAACTTCTCGATGTATGCCTTTAAAGGGGGTTATAGGGATTATATAGGGGTATATTGGGATATATAGGGCTTTAGGGTTTCGGGTTTGGAGATTTAGGGATCTAGGGATTTAGGGTTTAGGGTTTCGGGATTTAGGGTTTAGAGTTTAGGGTTTAGGGTTCAACTGCCTACCTGCTTGTCAGGGTCACGTTCCTAAGCCCTGAATCCTAAACCCTCAACCATGGGGTCTGCCCAACGTAGCCAAGGTACTTACTAGCAGAAGCTTTTCAGCTAACATCTTGGACGCTTTATCTTTTCCGGCTTCAAGTTTGTTTCTACTCGACCCATAAGCTGACACCCGGCAAAAGTCCTCCAATGGAATGCCCAATACATACCCTGTTATAATATAGTAATATGATAGTTTCCATTTTCTTTTCCATCATCCCTATATGCCTCAAGTATTTAGAAAAATGGGCCCTTTGGCACATTCTAGTGAATTTGGACATCATTTTACCTACTTGTGCGGTCCAGGTGGTCATCAGAAAGATTAAGGGTTCTGGGGTCTAGAGCGCTGACAAGATATCACTTCTGCAGGTCATACAAAGGTTTGACAAATGCGGAGCATTTCGTATCAGAAACATCATAGAATGCTATTGTTACGGTCTCAGGCTTAGGTTTACCTAGACTAATGCCATAACTGGACAAAGGTAAGGCCGGAGGCACTTTAGAGTCCTTCTTAAGTACATAGAATATGGCTTTGGGTATATTTAATAAGATGCCCACATACCCCCTATTCAATGTATTTAAGGGGGACTACAAGTACAATGCCCTTTCTTGTGGAATAATGACTGCAGAAGGGCTCGGAATCCAGGATTCGATTGGTCTGGGTTTGGGCTGTGACGTTTGGGGTTCAGGAATTCGGTGGCCCTACACCCCTAAACCCTAACCTGTAGTTTGCTGAACGAGCCTCACAACTCAGGCACGCCCTGAACTTCCCAAAGCCCCCAACCAGTGTAGGGACCGAAGTGACTTGCACCCCCAGGGCAAACCTCAACCCCATAGACCAAACCCTGGGTTGCTGTTCAGGAACTTAATTAAGTTACTAAATGAGCTATAGTCTAAACTCCTGAAAGGGAATAATATAGGGGATTATATAGGGGATTATATAGGGGATTACTAAGGGGGATGCTAGGAGTTCAGACTATAGCTCATGTTGGGGAAACCATATTCACTGTACATAGCCATTATAGTGACTTAATCTGAGTTCCCCAACAACAACCAGGGAAACCCATTTCTACACCCCTGAGCCTCAATCTACACCATCAAACCTTTTCGACTCTACACCCGACGTAGACCTAAACCTACACCCTAAAAATCAAAGCTAAACTGAAATCCTAATCCATACCCTGAAGCCCAATCTACAGCCTAGACCCTAATCTTTACCCTACGCTCTAACTCCTAATCTAGACCTTGGGCCCTGTTCTGACAACCCCTGCAAGCCTTGTTCTACCAGACGACGGCTTGCGGCCGTTGCGGGCGGGCGTTGGCAACCGCAGAAGAATCTGCGCGGCTTCAAAGCTGTATAAACCCTAAATTCGGGTTTAGGGATTATGTATGGGATTGTATAGGGATTCCCAGAATCTTTGGAATTTTACAACGGAGTATAAGCATGGAAGGGATTGAATGGGGGTTTGGGGGTTGGGATGTAAGGGTTGAGGGGGTAGGGATTAGGGTACAGGGTCTGCCTGTCTCCCCGGTTACCTGCGCTTTCTACTCACCCTGAACTCTAAACCCTAAAATGAGCCTAAAGCCGTCTTCTTCCCAAGCCACTCCTCCCTTATCAGGCTAAAGTAAACTGGGTGCCTGAATACTTCCCTTCTCCAAAAAACAACATTCCCGCATCCCGCCCCAAAACCTTAAACGCTCTCAATATGTTAATACCAATGGAAATATCTTCCAATATCAGGTGTTGGGGGGGCATTTGATATTAGGGGAGGGGATTATTCGGTAGGCAGGTACCAGTCGCCTTATATAAGACAATCTATAGTGGGATTTGAATTCTAACGCGGCATTAATGTGCATTTGATAAAGGCTTTGGGATAGGATATATATATATATGTATATAGCCGACTTCTGTCAGGATAGATCAGGAGCGATCGGGGAGAATACTGGTAGTGTCCAAGACCCTCCATCTAGCCCTATCATCGCCTAAATACACACTAGTTGGAACAAAATGACCCTTGTGCTAAGGTACTTGGAGGCCTCCACAAAAGGTCTCCTTTAAACCCCGAGATGTTGTAGGATGTTCATTATCAGGAGCCCCTGTTCTTTCAAAACCTAAGCACTCAAACCCATAAACCTTATAGATCCCTAGAGTTTAGGGTTTTCTAGATCCATAGATGCCTCCATATAAGCTCGACTGATTACCCCTTTAACAGGACCCAAATAGAACACACATGCGCATACTGTAGGGGATTGCATAACTACCCATGTCATCGTGAGGTCTTTCTGGGGTATCCTCTTCAATAAGCTTAACCCTAGACCCTAACCCCCTAAACCATAATATTGGCGAACTCTTCGGCCCCTACATTACATCTCTTGGAGTCTTGGGGCTATCCCATAAAACCCCTAAGCATCCAAATCACCTAAACAACCTTATATAGTAGGATCTTTGGGCCCAAATTCCTTCGAATATGAATCCTTAGATGCTTAGGGAACCCAAACCCTAGACCGCGTGCTCCTAACCCTTCCCAGGACGAACCTCCGTGGGAGCCGCCATTGCAGGCGGGCTTTGCGTTTCGGGTTTCGGGCTTAGGGTTGGAAAACACCAAGACGTGGGGGAGACTGGGTGTGGAGGTTGGGCGCTTTAGAGGTTTATGGCTTCTGGAATGTTTAATGGACCCCTGATTAAAAGACCACTCCCCTTGATAGGGATGATATTAGGGATCCTAATTTTAAGGCCCCTAAAAAGAAGTGGTTTATTAATCAAGAGGCTACATTAGAGATTTGGGGTTTGGAGATTCAGGGTTCCTTCTGGGGGGCTAGGATGGGCTGGGAGATGTTCAGCAATCCCCCAGCTTCGGGGCTTTTTGAAGGAATCAAATGGACCCTCACCCTGCGGCCCAAAGGCTTTGACTATGATTCAGGGTTAAGGGGTTTGAGGTTTAGGGCTTTAAGGTTTGGAGCGGGGTTTAGGGTAGGGCTTCAATCTGCGAACTTTCGCTGTGAGCCAGGCTGTCTCACAAATAGAGATTCTGATGCCCCCAACCTCCGAAATTATGACCCTCTTGTAGTCGTGTGGTACTCCACAAGGCTCCTGAATTTGAGGGTTGAAGTTACCTAAATGCGCCCTAAATCCTAAACCCAATCATCAGAGAAGCAAGTCCACTGGATTTGGGGACAAGCATTGAATGTCAAAGATTTCGGGGGGTAGGGTTCACGGTCTAGAGCTTAGCACTTAGCAGGCTTAGCCTCTAGGAGCATATATATATATATATATATGTATCTATGTATAACCACACGTACAATGTACACCTATGAATATCTTTTTAAAAGTTTGCTTAGCAAATTCGGAAGGATCGTTCTGTGAAACTGACACTACCCTATATCCTAAACGCTGAATCCTAAATGCACAAGACTAGCCCCGATGGGGTCCCCATCAGGCATGATTTCGGGTGATTGTTTTCACAACTCGAACGTGTGGCCTCGAGGTTTATGAGGCCGATGATAAGCCCGCTTCCTACCGGTGCTGAAGAGGAAGTGGGAGATTTAGGGCTTATCAACGACTCCCCGTAAGCATCATCCTTAAGCTTAGGCCGTGCTTCAGGATTTCCTACTTTGGGTGTTGGGGGACATGCTAACCCAAAGTCAGTGAACCCAAAACCGAGAAAGCTCATGTTGGTCTCTTCGACCTCCTGTTACAGGGTCAGTATGAAGAAATATACCCCGCAAAATGAGGATCATGGTTAGAAGCATCTGATGGGAGTTCATGAGCGTCCCCATTGTATAGCAATAGAGAAGACAAGACGTTTTGTTCACCCCAAATCCCCAAACTACGACGCCATTATAACATGATACTTACACGGCCTAGCTTTAACTCTAGGGCCTCTACGGTCCTAATTCTGGGTTACCAAAACCTCTCACCAAAGAGAGCATGTTCTAAGGACAGCCACTTCTGGCTTACTGGCTCAGCCCTGATGCAGTCGCTTGCGTCTCCAGGATAACTCCCTCCCTCAACCCTGACACTAGACCCTATCACAAACTAGCGAAATGGATTCTTCTCAGCATCTACATTGGAGATGCTGCCTTCCCCCGGACTGATAACGGCACTGTACATACTGCAGGCCCTTTTGCCCCCGCCATCAGTGCTGGAGTCGGTAGTGCCACCTGGGAAAACAAAAGGGTAACAGTAGTTTCCATTTTCTTTTCCATTATCCTAGTATGACCCCAATATAACCTGAAAATTACCCCAATATAACCCTCATATTACCCCACTGGGGGTTTAAACCCTAATGGAAAGTGGCTGCCCCAAACATTTGAAGGACAGTCGGGCTGGCAGTTGAGTGGAAGGGTTGTGGGCCTGAGGCCGTTGACCACCATCAAACGATAACTCCAGATAGGCAAGTTGGCAAGTTGGCAACGGCGCGCGCAGGACCAAGCGCACGCTCTTCCCGGTTAAGGATTGAAGTTCCTCGTTTTGGCCTTTGCCATATCGGTAGGGCTGCCGGCTAGCATTAAGTGAGCACTGGGCCGGGCAGGGGCTAAAAATGCCACCCTTAGTCCCGCCACACGAACCTGGCGTACTATCAATATTTTTTAGAGGTATCCTATACGACAAAACAAGAATACAAGGGAACCAGAACCATAGTCTTGGTTAATCTTTAAGCCCATACCTTACCAAAACGAAGGCTACATTGTGTTCTAGCGTCCTGGGTTTGGAACTTGAAGTTGCAAAAAACGATAGAAACCCTATAGAAACTACCTGACCCCTACATAGCCTTAAACCATCTTAGAGGTTCCCAAAACCCTTTTAGCAGCAGTAAAAGAAGGTGTGAAAAAGTTCCTGGGTGCAGTGTAGGGGCCTGAACAAGGGGTTAGGGTTTAGGGGTTCAGGGGTTTAGGGTTGAGGGGTTTAGGCTTAGAGGATCCCTTTCAACAGCTTGTAAAGGGATATCTAGGTATACAGAGAGTGCAGGTCATGGGCCAGCTCAAGTCAAATTTTGGAGAGTCAAATGGAAAAGAAAACGCAACATGTAATGGGAATTGGATTGTAGGCATGGTATGTAGGGGCCCCTTTAATCAGAATAGGGTTTGGGGTATATCCTCGCACTGTAGTCTACGGTGCTATAAGAAGGATTCTGAAGGAGAACGTCGGTACTAACTGAGGGTTCTGCAAACATTTGGGTGTGCACCCTGAAAGGACCCCGAAGCCTCAAGGCTAAGCCACGCGCCCTAACCCTAAACGCTAAACCCTACACCCTATCCTAAAGCCTGCACCCAAACCCTAAACCCTAAATCCTAAGTTCCCGGCAGAAGCATGGCGGCAGCGACGTGCACCTCGGCGGCAATGGCATTAAGGCAGCGCAAACCTCCACTAGGGTTCAAGATTCTATTGGGGTTATATTAAGATCATATTGGGGGTTACATCAGGGTTATACTGAGGCCTTATTAGGCTTATATTGGGGTTGATCTACTGAATTCTATGGACATTTCCCAGCTGGGGACCTCAACCAAGACTCTAAAATACTGTAAACCTTCCGAAAGGGATCCCCCAAAAGGTACCTCTAATTTTGGAAAACCCCCAAACCCTAAACCCTAAACCCTAAACCCTACACTCTATATATCCGTTCTTGGGAACCCTGAAGGCCATGTTTGCTGGCAAGGTCCTTGACCGCACGCAAGAACCACCAACTCCCGTGGTGCGGCTCAGATCTTCTAAAAACTACTGCCTTGGTGAGCGTCGACATGGAACCCTACAGCTCACTCAACTCGGTAGGGCCCGTCAGACAGGTTCCATGTCAGTTTGGAAGTCTGTAGGTCTCCCAAAGTCACAAGAATCCCAAAACAAAGCCGGCTTTAGCATTTTTGTACTTCCTTGGGCATGGCGGAAACGAGGATGCGCAAATGCAATTTCTTCCTGGACTATGCAGTCTGTTGTCACTTGTCAGACATGTTAGTTTCCCAAAACAGGGGGACCACAATACAGACTCAAAATACTGTAAGCTAAGCCTTGTTATAAGGACCTCCGAAAAGGTACCCCTAATCATTGAAAACCCCCATATACACCTTAGACCCCAAACCCTCAACCCTTAAACCAACATAACTCTATGTACCCCTATATACCCCCCGCTTTAAAGGGACCCCTCATTTTGGAAAACCCCCACATACACCCCGCAGAAGCCTCTGGCTTGATCCACCCCGAGTATGTTAGAGTTAGGACCAACTACAGGAGGGGAGGTTCCATTGGGTGGGCAGCTTGTAGAGAGGGTATATATGAGATATGTGAGGACCATGCTGAATTATACGAGAAGGTACATATGGCTTAGTTATGTATGGTCCTAAATGGTAACTCACCTCCTGTAGCTGCCAACCCTAAACCCTAAATGATAACCTCCCTCCTGTACTTGCTTTAGATAGAGGTGGAGAACACGTCCCACGGAAACCTGTTCATATGAGCTATAGTCTAAA
>CAJNIZ010015969.1:13066-25246 GCA_905231905.1 Symbiodinium pilosum
TTATGGTTAAGGGTTTTAGGGTTTAGGGTTCTGGTTTTGGGCTTTATAGGGCTTAGGGACTTTCCTGAAAGATTACATGTGGAAGTGTGACTCCAGCCTAGCTCAAGTTGTGCGTCTTCCTACCTAACAGCCCCGAGCATTTCACCCTCCGCCAGGACTTGGCTGAAATTGGCTTTAGAGCATATATAGGCGGTTTCCCAAAATTAGGGGTAGCACTTTGGGGTGCCTACAATAAGGGCTACAGTATTTTGGGGTCCCCTATTTTGGGAAACTGTCATATTGTACTAAAGTTGCGACCGTAAACCCTAAACGGAATAACAGTGGTAATTAGTCCGGCGTCGGCATGACGAAGGTTAGTGGTCGCTGCAAGCGACCCTGTAGATTAAATGCTCTGACCTAAACCCTCAAGCCTATGCCCCTAAATCTCTAACCCCTAAACCCCTAACTCTAAACAGGAAACCCCAATACCCATTTGCATCAAGAGTCTTCGCCCCTTTAACATGAATCCTGCTCCATCCCACATTACACACTTCAGGAGCCCAATATCGACATTATTTTTGGGAATTAGTGCCCAATGTTGGTCGTATTCTAAGATTTTAGGGCCTACCAGTAGGGCCCTAATGTAGGCATTATTTGTAATCTTAGAGCTCCAGGGTGAACAAGACCTCATACAACTTGGATATCTTCAACGTTTCCTCACCTTGGTAATCGCTGAGGGCCGCGCATTCAGCGATCCGGTCTGGCCCCGTAGCGGCAGTTCCTGACAATCTGCGTACGGTCCCATTCTTACCAACCCAAGGGTGGAGGGTAGACTCTTTAAACCCTGAAGCCTAAAGCCGAACCCCTAAACCATGAGCCCTAACCTTCAACCTAAGCCCTGAATGTTTAACACTAAACACCACGGCCTAATCAATAACGTGCCACTAGACACAGTCAAACTCAAGACTTGGTGTAGAGGGTTTTAGGGTTTGAGGGTACGGGGCTTGAGGGTGCATGGTTCAGTGCAACCCCCACCTTGTACGTGAGAATGCTGCTTGTATTGGGTTTTCGCATTTCTGGTATACCATTATTCAGGGAGGGCGGTGCAACTAAGGTCTAGGACTCATAGTTTAGCATTTACTTCTCTTCTTGGGGTGCAGGCTTCGTAGGCTTTGGCAGTTCAGGGTGGGGGGCACAGAAAGCATCATGAGGAACTGAGTCAGCCTGGTATTGCAGACATTGTGGCCAATTTGGTAGTTTCCCTAAATAAGGGGACCCCAATATAGACACCAATATACTGCTATCGTCCTTGTTATAGGGACGCCCCAAAAAGGTACCCCCAATTTGGGGAAACCACCAATTTCTCGCTGGTGGTCGAGGTTAGGCTCGACCAGCAGATTCCTTCATTCCCTAAGGGTCCAAGGACCTAATAACTAGGTACTTGGGTAGTGGGCAATAGTAATTTTAGTACAGGTTTTGGGGAAGTATATGATTGTAAGGTACTTGGACCCTTAGGGATTGGTATCTGATAAGCACAACCCTCCAAATTAGCACCCTATTGTAGTCATAGGATAGCTATCAGGTCCTAATTTGGGGAGTTGAAGTCAGCAATCTTCGCGTCTCAATAGGACGTAAAACGATGGCCCAAACACCGTTTAAAAAAGATAGCCAAGAAGCCATCGAGGTGCATCCTCTTCGGGAGATAGGGCTTGGGGCGCTAGGGATTCTTCAGGACTCATAGGCGAACAAGCACGGAATCCAGTATCGCCCCATGTAACATCAGTATCATTTGAAAGGACAGTGTTCTTCACAGGGCTTTCGGGGTCACCACTTTGGTTTGGGGGAGGATCTGGGGAAACACCTACCCCCAAAACAAATCTGTGGAGAAGCCCTGTTGGCTCGGACGCTGTACACTCTGGATGCCTTTACCCCCTGGAAACCCAGGTGAACAAGGCAAGCCAACATCCTGTGACCTCAAACTACGTCACCATACTGGAAGAGTTGGCTGTTGATAATTTAATACTCAAGCTTTCAGGGCGACATGACCCCTAAAGATGGTAGCCTATGCTACACATGACTAGACACGCTAATCATAAGGCTACATGGACCATATGGTCAAACTTCTGGTGTTCGCTTAGTCCCCACGGAATGAGATAAGTCTACCTCATGGAAATCAAGTTTCGTGACATAGGTGAAAAATATCTGAGACTCCACTCCCTGAACTTCTTACCCGATTTCCTATGTCCTATTGGTTCTGAAAGCCCAGCCCTGGAGCTCCTACTTTGGGCTATTTTGAGCCCTATGATAAACCTAGCACCTAAATTCAACATCCCAAACATGCACGGGCTGACCACGAATCGGTCGATGAGTCCACTTTGCAGAAGCCATGCAGGAAGACCTTCCTCCAGGGACTTACTTGGATGATCCTTTGGCTTAGCAAATCTACCTACTATCCCTGATAACCCCTCTTTTAAGCCCTATATAATCCAAGTTACTAAGTAGACTTACTAAGGGACCCTCCAAGTACTGGTGCCTACATCATAGGCTCCTCGTCACCACCCGGTAGCTGTACCCAGCCCCGGTAATCCCTGAACTACCCATATTACGGGGAACCTAGGGGGGCGTAGTACAGGAGGGTAGTTAGGGAGCCCATGATGAAATGGGGAATGTAAGCCAGGTTTGATGGCCATAGAATTTTAAAAGAAATTGTCTTCGATGGCTCTAGAAGCATTACATACCGAATAACGGTGATAACAATCAAAATAAAATCTGTTCGAACCTGTGGGGGTGAGCGGGGGACACTTGTTTCACACAAAGCAACATCTGTGACAACATTTGCGCGCCTGTCAGTGCCCAAGGATACTTTTGCAGTGAGATCTGTCGGAAAGAGCCAAGCCCAGCTACTGCGATTGGTCGACAGGTGCGTCTGTCGAATGTCAGGGAGATGTTGGTGGGGAAGATTTTGCAATCTCCTACGCGCTAAGTTCCCTGCGCTAATGTGCAGGTCTGAAATCATAACCAAATGCCTTACATCCAAAGCCTTGCATTCCAAGCCGTGGATACACTCACAAGCATTCCCCATTCTTTGATAGCGCATACACTAGCCAAAGCCAGAATATTACATCCTGGACCTACGACCCGTATAACCTCTACACCAGTGAACAAACCCATACTTTAAACCCTAATCTCAAAACCCACCCCAAGTGTATGCAAACTCTGTACCACTGTGGCCACCTGTTCGCCACCCAGAAGAAGGACAAAACGCTTTGGGAGCTTCGTGTCGGCCTCGCAACCCACGGCTTAAGGATTAGAGTTTGCCCAAAGGGTCCATGTAGGTATTAGGGGTTTAGGGTTTAGGGTTTAGGGGTTTAGGGTTTAGGGTAGGTATTTGGTATATAGGGCCCAAAGGGGTTCCCATATACCTACTTTAAAGGCCCAAGTATATCCCATATACCTACATGGACCCTTTGGGTTGGTTTCAGGCCTTCGGTCTGGGATCAAGGTTTTGAAAATGTCTCGAAACTGTTTTCCTTCGGGGCATTGCTGAACAGGGACCGTTCTTGGAATGCCACCACTGCATCCGCCAGGTGGCTGAATGTATACAAAAGTCTCCAGGACACATCTCCTACATGTTCCTTAGGAGGATGCCCACAACATTTCATAAGCCACGGCAATAAAAAATAGTTCCCACTTCATAAACCCCAGAGATGCCTGGGCTTCCTAAAGCGCTCCTTTTTTGAAAGGCTCCCATATGGTAGTTTCCCAAAATAGGGGGACCCCAATATAGACCCCCAAAATACTAGAATCCTTATTATTGGGACCCCCAAAAGGGTACCCCTAATTTTGGGAAACCCCCATATCAATTGACAGAAGGAGCCAACTGGGAAGTCTGTTGGATCTCTCCTTGACGTTCTTTTCTTTTCAAAAGCGGCATGCGCGGCATACCTTGGGGACAAGGGGGCGTTGAAAGGAAGAGTTTCGTGTTTAGGGTGGGATACCAGCGGTTGTAGATCCTAAGCCCTAAGCACTCCTTTTCTAAGCTTACCAGCTCGATCGTTCCTGATGGTTCTTAGATAGAATGAACCTTCAGAAATGCCTTGCATGCCCTCACTAAACCAAGCACACTGCAGCAAAATCATGCTTTTGTTCTCCAACCACTCTATGATCTGAAGACACCTAGGAATCGTTGTGATGCTCCCCTCTAGACTCTAGAGGCACGAAGCCCTAAAACTTCAAGGCCGTGGGCTTCAAACCACACCAACCCGGACCAGCGCTTGAGTCCTAAACCGCACAGCTAGAAATCAAACTCTACCTGCCCTAACTACCAAGGAGAAGCGTACTTTCGGCTATCTGAGGGGATCCGGACCCTCCTAGTGTTGATACCATGAAACTGCGTGACAATGTTATGAAGCACTACACATGTCCAGCGTAGTTAATGTCGTGTTGGATACAGCCCCACCCTGTAAGCCACCAAGATCCCGCTTGTAGTGATACTGTACCCTTAATAACAGTTGGCGCCATATCTCACTGTCAAAGCACGGAGCTAATATCCAAGGGCCAGGGCTTATTGTATCAATACCTATTGCAGCTGCCTGCAAGATCTCGCTGTTGGAGGTCTGTTCCAAAGCAATCACCTGAAGGAGTTCGTAGAGCGTGAGGGCTTTTACAGGCGGAAAGGTAATCGTACCAAAGCCGAAATGATGCCATTTTCCGCATAAGCCGCTATGGGGGGGTTGAGTTTAAAGGGTCGGTTCCAGCTATAGCTGACAGATTCACAAATAGCGCCGCTCCAAAAGGAATTCTCCTTGCACGGGAAGCCTTTTGTGGTTCCTCGGCAAGTGTGCGAAGCTACAGGGATTCGGCAACTATGTTTTTCTACACTTGGGAGCATTCAGAATCTCAGGGCAAGCGCAACCCAGTCTAACTTGCACCTCTGACCACATAGAAAGAATGCCCGACCCTTGGTTGGTAAATTTTCCCAAAGTGGGGAAGCCGCATCGTGAAATGTACATTGACGAGAGCTCATATCTAGGATCTCGTGCTCTTAAACTAGTATCCAGGGCTTTCAATTTCAGAGTCGGGGGGTCAAGCCAAACGTGCTAGCGTTCCCTTAGCCCTACAACCCTAAACCTAGATCAGCCGTACTCCAACACGAAAGCATTTCCATGCAGGCCATGTAAATCGGACAAGCTTTGGTCCCCATCGACCTGCTTCCTCCCCAGCCTCATCGGCAGGAGCACACAAGCAGCCATGAACCAATCCTTCATCTCGACCTAGATGAATATTAATGAAACCTGCAGGATGAAACCAACATGCAAGACGTTTGGAACGCCGCCGTTTTCGGAAGGTTGGATTGGTGGAATACATGTAGGCTGGGCTCACCAAGCAATCGCGCCTGTAAGAGTAACTCTTCTGATCACGAATGCCCTCCGCAACGGCAGCACCACCATCATGTCCAAAGAGAAATGGAAGCTTCTCTGCAGGGCCACATAGAATCGATGAGGGAACTGCTTACAAACTCCACATCTTGCCAGTGTTACCCTGCGACTCCGGACCAAAAGCCCTAAACCAGAAACCTGAGTCCCTGAACCCAAAAATCCATCAACCTTGAAGCCCCCCCCCCCCCCCTCCCCCCAACTGAACTTCAAAATCCATAAAACCCGAAGAATAACTTCGATAAAGCCCTACGACCCGTAAGCCCTCGAATGTTGTTCTGGAACCTGCTTGCCATGTGCTCGATGCTCGCGGAGGAAGTGGAGGAGTCTCGGACCAGGGGGCACTGCAGAGAGACCTCGGACATGCCAGGAACCCTCAGCCCCAAACAGCCCCAAACTCTGAACTCCAAATCCATGTGGATTACTATCCGCTGAGCCGCTCCTAGCGTGCCTGTACTTCGGGACTGCATGCATCATGGTGTCAGTGTAGTTTTCTCACTCCGAAGCCAAAAAGTCTAGGCAACATATTATGCATGGTGACTTTACAGGAGTTTTTTCGACCCGATCGGGCGCCAATCATTGTGAGCAATCGTCAAGCATTTACCTTAGTTGATATGGCCCCTTGATACCTGACACTTCCAAACAGCCTCAGACAGCTTCTCTAGGTTCTCGTAAGCGGCTGAGATCAAAGGCAGGCGGTCAACATGTCCAGTACTTGTACGTGAATCCAAACACGCCCGGGACACGGCTCTTTTTCATGGGCCCTTTTTTTTTCCATGTTGTTCCCCCAATATCCCAGAACTCCCCACATAATCAGGTAAGATCCACATTAGGTAGGTGCGCCTCGAGCTCTGTGGATGTTACCATGCAGAACGCAGGGCTCATTCTTCGCGGCAAGATTTCAAGGTCGCAAAGCTCAGGCTTCCAACTTGTAGTTTCAAAGTCCAGGGTCGAGATCCTGGCCTGAACCCTGCATGTAAAGTGTTGTATATTCAGGCTGGATGCGTGCACTTACCAGAGGGGGGCTATACAAATGATAAAACAATTCAAAAGACAGCATTGTGCATTCTGAGACGACGGCGCAGGCTCTTGTCCTGAGCTAGACCAGTATCACTTGCGGCTGCAGATAGAAATACTTAACTTGTGCT
The DNA here is from genome assembly GCA_905231905.1 of Symbiodinium pilosum. Lineage (NCBI taxonomy): Eukaryota > Dinophyceae > Suessiales > Symbiodiniaceae > Symbiodinium > Symbiodinium pilosum. Next base: position 19,629 of record CAJNIZ010015969.1, read on the forward strand.
CAAAGTGAATTTGCCTAAGCTGTAACCACTGTTTCAAAAGCGGCGAAGCTGAATGTTGGAGTACATCACTTAGCAGAACTGTTGCTTGGTTTGGGCCAGAATACCACCAGGCACCCCCATAGTTCTTACGAGACTCCCGTGTTCATCCGCCAAAGATATCACCACTAGAAACCCGAATACACACACCTGTTGGTAACAGCAGGAGTGCTGAACATACTGATCCCAGCGCAGCCTACCTCAAGGAAGCCAACATCAATTCTAACGGGCCCTGCGGGCCATATGTGAGCAGCATCTCGAATGTACCAAAGCCCTGCTGTCTAACGTCCCAGGCAGTAAACCCTACATTGCTCAGCTGTTTGAGCGCCGCTCCTGGCATGTTGTCTGGCTTGTAGCCGAGGATTTTCAAATCTTGGCGTTCGCTGGTGGTCCAGTGTTGTCCTTGAGGCTGGAGTCTTATGTTTTGAAACCCTGCCTCCTCAAGAGCCCTGGCACAAAAGCCCCAGTTAATGCGGGCTGCTCCAGACATTATCGGTCAAAACTAGCCCCTCCGGCAGTTTGCAAACGAAGGAACATAGCAACGCACTCATATTGAAACAAAAAGCCGGCGTATTCTCCTTCTTGCAACTCACCTTACATCTTGCAGCCGCACGGTGGTGCAGGGAAACTCAGAAACAGATACATCTTGTAACAGGACGCTCCTTCTTCACCTTGGAATCCAAGGAACACGGTGATACATGCAACTCAAACAGAGCCATGTGTCAACAGAGGCCTGTATTGCCGTGCATCCGAGCTAAGCAGCAGGAAATTGAGTAAAACCAAGTGTCAAAACTCGATACTGCAGGAAGCATACTGGCCTAACGAACACCTGAAGCAGCAAATGTACCCTCAAAAAGAGTCCTCGTACCCAATACATGGGGATGCCTGCCCTGTTTCTCCTTCTTGCTGTCTGGCTGCCGCAGCCACGACCATTTTCTGGAAGTGGCCTTCTTGCCTCACCTTTTTAAGAAGTGAACCATCGCTTTCAAGTCTACGCGGGGGAGTTTATATACAACTGGGCTAACACGTAAGAAATTCAGAGTACTGGGAGCATGAGGCTGAAAAAAGGAGCGCTTGGTAGACTACCCTATATAATCCCTATAATCCCTGTAGTTTCCATTTTCTTTTCCATTATCCCCCATATAACCATTATTATTATTACTATTATTACCATTACCATTATACCACCTCCTTTGGGAGCTTCCAGATTCCATGTCTCCAGTCGTGCCACTCAAAACCCTCAAGATTCCATACAGCTCGAGTTGTGTTTAGGACTTTTTTGAGGACTCTCGTGTTTTAAAACCAGTCTCCCAAAGACACCGGCCTAAACTCTGAAATCCTGAAAGTCTTAAATCCGCGCCGCAGCCCTCTACGCTGCACGTTAACCCTTAAGCCCGAAACCGTGAAAATTCAAAGGTTTAACTTGCAAAGTCAACACCGTAGGATTCAAGGCCTTAAGTTAGGACCCAGGGTCGAGTGACCGAGGGTAGGAGATTTCCATAGTCGTTTCAATTTAACACTGAGAATAAAACTCTTTGGACAGCTTTTTGGCGATATCTGCGCCTATCTATAAAACGGAGCAGCACAAGTCCGGAACTCTAAACTTCCAGAATCCTGTAGTTACCCTCTAGCCCTGAACTTCTGAATAATTAGCTCTATAAGCCCCAGACTTCTGGCCGGGCTTTCGGATTTAGATCTCGGGCCAGGGATGCTTAGGATTCAGGAGCTCTCACTTGTGCCAAAATTGGCTCTGCATTCTTAAGAAGAGGGAATCGGCTACCCCACCTCCATCCCAACTCCCAAAATACAAGCCCTAGAACAGCGACACGAGAATTACAATGAAGTTAGGACGACTATTAGGTCCTAACTTTCTGTGTGGAGGTTGAAAACAACCTATCCCTAAACCGCTACCCTAAACCCTACACCAGTTTCCCATGTTCTGTTTGCATTTGCTTTGCCATTTGATTCTCAACTTTGGGCTGGGGCTACCCCGGGTTTAGGGTTCAGGACCTGGGGTTCAGGATCTAGGTTTTAGGGCCTAGGGTTTAGGATCTAGGGCTCATAGGGTTTGGGGAATTGTTCTTACACAATTGGGGCTTGCAGTTTACTTATCGAACCCTAGAGCCTGAACTGCATCCCGAACCCTAGCGCAGGCTCCGGCCTTGTCGTTTCGCAAGGCAACTTCCACGCAACCTCAGGTACAGCGACTTTTCGGGTGGGTACTTAGGGCTCATATGAGGTACATAAAGTTTATATGGAGGGAACTGCCCACCTGAAACCTCCTTAGATCAGGTTTCTCAAGACATGCAGATCCCCTTAGAATCGGGCTTGTAGGGACTATGTGCAACCCCAACTGAGCTTTATGACTCAACTATTCCCCTTCCCGTATACAACCCTCCACCCACCTTAGTCCCAGGCTCCTTGGCCACAAGCACTACTATGGGTTTGGGGTTTACGGATGACTTCACAACAAAAGAACTCATGAAGCCTAAGCTGTCCCGGCCCGCAACTCCTTGAGCCGTTGCACCTGCAGCCGTAGAGCCTCAGAAAAATTGTACCCTACCGGCCCAACCTGAACCCCAAAAGTATGTAGAATAATGGCCTTTTGGGCTGTATTTAGGTTCTTTGGGCTATTATTTTACCTACTTTTGGGTATGGGAAGTCCCCAAATTGAACAAAACAATCCAGATAGTTGGACACTCTCTGGGTGAATCAGCTAACTGTTCCCCCTGTATACGTCCTATATTGTTAGAAGCATATAGATGACGAACACTTTTACACCTAAAGCCTCGACCCCAAATCCTGAACCCTTAAAAACCCTAAATCTTACACCCCAAACCCCGAATCCCAAATCCCAAACAACAAACCCTAACTCCTGCACCGCCCTGAATCCTAAACCCGGAGTCCTAAACTCTGACTCCTAAAATCTGACCCCCAAACTATGAATCCTAAATCCTGAACCCTAAACCTAAATCCTAAACCCTGAATCCCAGGCCGAAACCCAGAATCCTAAAACCTAAATCCTAAGCCCTGGACCCCAAGGTAGTGACTGTCTTGTGCCAAGACCGCGGCTCCCCAACAACGCTTCAGATGTACGGACGAGCCCTGCCATGTTCGGAACCTGACATTCCGCCGTCCAGGTTGAGAGATTTGGGTTTGCAGTTTAGGACATGGGCCAATGTAGTAGGTATAGAATTGGATTTAGGGTCTAAAGGGTCTAGGGATTTGGGGCTTAGGATCTAGGGTTTGGGATTTCATAGTTTGGGGTTTACATGTTGTAGCTGCGACTGCTTAAGGACTTGCAAGCCCCAAGCCCTAAGATTGTAGACTTTCTGAACGAAATAGCGTCAATGCTCACTGATTAGTACCTGCACCTTGAAAATATCTAACATCATGGTCCAAAACCCCTTAACAGGCCCCAGAAGGCCATGATTCTGCATACCTTGGGGGTTCATGTATATATATATATATATAATCCCTACCTCAAGCTTTGTGAGCTCCCCTTTAGAAATCTGTGATTTTTTGATTGGGGCTACGCTACGTGATTAAGAAGGGGGCATGTGCAGAAGTGTTTGGGTACGTAGTTGTAAGTAAGCTCACAAGGAACCGCGAGGCAGGCTAGCAAACTTGCAAGCCAACTTTTTGCTTTAAACAGAGTACACATGAATCTTCAGAACGGTGTGCCTCCCGACCACATATTCTGAATGGCTCAAAATCCTGAACCCTAAAACCCTAAACACAGTAACACCTAGAAATCAACATCCTTCCAACAAAAACAACACTAAGACAACAGAAACCCAACAGCATACAAAGGGCTCAGACCCTAAACCCTGGTGTAACCAACAAGGCACGCAAAGACAATGACATCCTAAAATGGCCCTGGAATCAGAATCACCCAAAAAATTAGGTCTAGCTCAGATTTGTATAAGCTCCGGATCTAGGATGCAGTAACCTTGGTACACAACTGAATGGCGGTTTAGAGTAAGGGTTTAGGGTGTAGGGTTAGGGTTCAAGTTTAGGGCTTAGGCTAATAGTTTACGCTCCCAGGAACCGAAAGAAGGACCTATTTCCAGGCTTTATGACCCTAAACCCTAAACCCAGCCAGGAGTGGGTTTTGATTCTAGACTGAGCGCCCCAGAAGCAGGGTATGATCGAATGGAAAAGGAACTCTGGGTTTGAGGCTTTCGGGCCGTTGGGTCTAGGGTTTAGCGGGCGGGAACGAAGGAACGGATCCCTAAAGTATAATCCCAAAATATCTAATCCTCCGCAATACTCCTTGTAAGCCATTCCCCGCAATTTCTTACTAAGCAGCGAAGACCTCAAGCCCTGAGCTATGTGCTAATTAGTCTTCTTTTCTTTTCCGTTCGCCCATTCCTTACGCACACTTCCTGACTTTTGCACTGGATCATCCCAATGCAGTGCCAGGGTTAATTGCTTTGGGGGCAAAGCTCAAACCCAAAATCCTAAACCTAAAGCTGAAACCCTAAACCCAAGGCTTAAACCCAAAACGAACAAACCCTGAGCCAAACCCTTAACCCTTAGGCTTAAACCCAAAACCCCAAAACCCTAAGCCTTAAAACCTAGACATGGCAAAGCCATGTAACAGGGGCCCGGCGTTGTCAACGAGCGAGGCGCAAACGGCAACCTCGATCTCTCCGGCGGCGGCGCCTGCAGGATTGAGGGTGGATGGGGTTTGGGGTTTGAGGTTTGCAGTTTAGAGGTTGGGGCGTGGGCTTTTATGGTTTAGGATTTTAGGTTCTATATATGCCCTATACTATTTCTGCCTTGTCAAAAGTGAGCATGCTCTCAGCAAGGATGCCTCGTCACAATCCACGCGAGCTTGTGGCTAGCCCCAGCGCCCTCCTAAAAAACCCTCAATCGCCAAACCCGATTACCAAGACCTTTAGCATCTTCAGCGCCAAGCCGCCAAAACCACCAAAAAAACTTCCCCCCTAAATCCTAACACCCCTCCCTAAACCCTAAACCCTAAGCCCCGAAATCCTAAAACCCCTCCCAAAACTAAACTCTAAGCCCCGAGGTCCTAAAACCCCTGTGTCCTCGTTGAGGCCGGGTTGGGCGGCGTTGCTGGCCGCCTTCGAGTTATGAAAAGATCAAGGTTCAGGGCTCAGGGTTCAAAGAAATACGTTATAAAAAGGGAATGAAGGTTTGATTTCTTGAGAGGATCACGGACTTTTGATCCAGCATGTAGGTAAGCGTAGGGCTTAAGGTATAGGGTTTAGGGTTTAGGGTGGTGACTTGGATGAAGCTAGGTCAGCGTTTCAGGACTAAGCAGTAGTGTAGCGGCCTAGGAATGTACAATGGAGTTTGGGACAACATACTACGATAGGCATGTAAGTAAATATTCATAGAGCAATATATGGTAATTTCTTGAAATTGGGTTGCCCCAATGTAAACCCAATCTACCATAATCCTTCTTATGGGAACCCCCTAAAACGGGACCCCTAATTTTGGGAAACCCTCATACTGTTTCTAGGCAGGGATGTTGAAATCCCAGGGTTTGTACCCGTGGGCTTGGATCCCTGGACCATGATTTAGGGCTTGGGTTTATTTAGGGTTTAGGG